>ML794430.1:271890-298913 GCA_009831015.1 Picea engelmannii | reverse complement strand
CAAGATACAAGCCTCAAAAAAATACATAAATGACATACCTTTACTCATGAAACTTGAATCATACCATCTCAGACTGTGATGTACCATCAAACCTTGTTGCAACTCATCCGTACATTTTTTGTTCAAACCTTTTCCTCAAATACGCGACCTATCCTCCTACAGCCTACGTATGTATGCGACATGTCCTCTTGCAGCCTACGTATGTATGTGACCTATCCTCTAGCATCTTGTGTATGTACGCGACCTATCCTTATGTATCTCATGTACAACCTCAGAAAACTAGGGTTACCAGTTTTCTGCAACTCCGAAACTTTCGCTACTTCATACCTTCGCAACTTCAAAAAAATGTCGTCACATTCAACCTCAAATTCACTAATAGATTTTCCAAAAGATAGATCATACTATTCATCAGATAGATATTCAATGTAAGTGTGTGTCAATGAGAGACTCTTTGAGGTGTATTTATACTAATGTTAGGTAACCTCTTTCCTTATTTTTAGTGGTTTCTTGTTACAACCACTTTACCCTTGCACCAAGACTTGTAACCAACTAGAGGCTTCTTGACCACTCTTTGGGGCTTCCAACTTTACAAGGCCATATCTCCCTAATCGTGAAGAACCATGTGGCGTACCACATATCACCGGAAATGAAATGACATGTACTATCCATCTATGATAGTATTCCTTGAAATTTCATTGTTCTTCATGTCCATATTCTTTAATCAACTTCGGGCCCATAACCACACCTCTGAGGCTACATGTAGACTACATTAAGTGTACCCAACTAAATCACCATAAATATTGATCATACGAATTTCAATCAACTATCCAACATCTTTGGACCTCTCCAAGGGTTGAAATCAATCTCTAAGGGTTGACATCAGTCTCTAAGATCACTCTCCAAGGGTTGACATCAATGACAACCAACTATCTAAACAAACTATCCAACAATATCTCCCTTTGGAATTGATGGCAACACCAACATTGATGGAAACACGCATGCTCATGCTCCCCCTGTGATCATCGCTCTTCATCAATGTTTCTATCTCTCCCCCTCTAACATCAATGGAAAAGGGTATCTCCCCTTGGGTTTGCTCCCCCTGTCTTCATGCCTCTGTTCTTTCTCTTCATTTTTTACCAAAGGTTAACTCCCCCTATTGATATGTCTCCTCTTGATATTGTACCTGATCTAACCAACCATGGGAAAAATAATAGCTCCCCCTATGGGTATGTCTCCCTATCTATATGCTACTATCTTCTTTTTTGGATCTCTCTCTCTGATGATTTTTCTTCCCTTGACTTTTCTATAAGATGTAGATCAATGTAGGGATACCTATATATGTTTACTTTCCTCTCTTCCGATGATTTTTATTGTCCATTGGTGTTTCCTCTTGAATTTCACTGACATATATAACAATCATTCAAAATTTGATCTCTTCATTTACTTGTCTTGTTCACTTGACCATATTGTTCAACAATGTCTTCTCTTTCCCTGTTTTGTAGTTCCTTTCACTGCTTGCCTTTCTGTGACCAACTGATTTCATTGATTCCCATTGTAAATATGTTGTTATGCATCTGATCTGTTTTTCTTGTACTTGTTAAGCATCTCACAAATACATCTCTTTACATATGCCAAAAATTGTTCATAACCCTACTAATCAACTGTGCACAATGTTGACCCATCTGTCACTATACCATTTTGTAGACTTCTCTTGAATATAATAAAATTGTTCATCACATGTTCATGGTGATCAAATATGTCCATTGATCTGATCTATCTTCTCATCAAACTCTGCATGTATGGAACAACCTGTACTGAAGATATCCCTACCTGAATACATATGTGAAATAGAGTCATAAACTTTTGACTTCCAACTGATACTTGTGTGGGAACACTACTTCTCAATTGATCAATCTGTTACTGTGTACTTGTGCTATCTTACTACTCTGAATCTGTCTCTACAAATAGTTCATACTACTTGAAATATGTTTTTTTGATCTGTAGTGTCTACTGCATCGAATCCTCATGTTCAACATACATATTGCATGGGATTATCCAAACTGGATGGCTCAAAACAATACCTGATCAGATGTGGAGTAATCTTCTTCTTCATTTGTGGAGACACCTTCCTCTTCATTCTCTTTCTAAATTTTGTCATCATCTTGAGTTCTGACATCTTCTTCTTTATCCTCTGTCTAAATTATGACACTTTCCTCTTTGCATGTAAATTCATCATGATCTTGTGATGCTGCAAACCTTGTAAGTATAATTCCTTGGACATGTTCTTCATTTATCTGCTCTTCTTTTTCTTCACTTATTTTCCTAGACTTCTTATATCTGACATATTTCTTTTTCCCTATAGATTTGTCTTCATCTTGTACTATTTACAATCCTAAGAGTATGACTTATGGGTGTCCTTCATTCATCCGATCTCCCTTTGCATGTTCTTGTTTTCTTTTCCAAATATTCTTATATCTGATATCAATGTTCTTTATCAAAGAAGTATACATCATGCTTCTACAATCACGAGCTATGTGTTCATAGTTATGGCACTTGTAACATTCAATGTCATGTGGGGCCACATAAGCTTTTCTCATTTTAACATTTCTTTCATAAGCCTTGCAATCTACAACCTTATGTCCAAAGTTAGTACAATAAAAACAATGACCATAAATGAAATTTCCATACCTGGGAGTGAATGATCTTCCTTGTTGTGTAGTTCGTCTAAATTCTTCCTTTGGATGATCACGATCTTCTCTTCTATGGATCTCTTCATTATGGTTGAAGCTTCTTTGTTGCTTGAATGTGATAGGTCTTGTTGAATATGTATCTCTATTATTCTACTTTGATTCTTGCTGACCATGATTCCTTCCTTTGAGTACTTCTACATAACTCTTACTCTTTTCTTCATTTTTCTTTTCTAGCACCCTGGAATGCTTCTCTTCATTCTCTATTGTTGATGTGGATGTTTTTGTTGTTGGTTGTGGAGCCTGATTATCTTCATGATTTAGAGGTCTTTGTTTTCATCCATGTTTATACCCCATGAAGACTTTACACCCCGGGAGAATGTACACTCCTCCACGCGGGGGAGTGCAGATAGGGGTTACCCCCTCTACAGGGACCATCCCCCTAGCTGGGGGGTCCGAGGGCAAGTGGGCCCTCGAAGGAAAATTTTCCTTTTAAATGTATATTTTAATTTCATAGTAAATATGGACCGTTCATTATAAGGTCGTAGATATGATGGTAGAAGTTATGTTAGGGTTTTTTTCCCTAGAAGGCAACCCTCTTTTATGAGGGAAATGTATTGTGGATATGTATCATTGTGAATATTGTATTATGAGATAGGATATTGTGTGAGAAAGAAAAGGGAAGTTACAACGAGTTTGTTGTAGGTTGTATCCCTTCATTTGTTGGATAATAGTAAAGGAAGGACCTAGAAATTTCTCTAGTGGACGTAGCCCACATTGGCTGAACTATGTATATATGTGTCTCTATTGTATTGTGTATATTTTGTGTTTTATTTCCACATTTGTTTTATTTTATTGCTCTATGATCCTATTTTTATAACATCTGTCTCTTCAACGTTCTTGTTGAGCTTCACGATTTTACTGCTTAATGTGACAACTTCTTCTTCAAGCTTATCAACCTCTTATTCTTTCTTCATCATCCGACTCTTCATGACTTCTTCCATCCTCTTCGCTTCTTCAAGTTGTATTTTCAAGGAGATAATTTGTTTTTCAATTCTTCTCTCTTCTTGACCAAATTCTACTTTAAGCTAATTTAAGTCACCGGTTCTTTATTTAAGATGATATATCAATATCTTCTCTCTCTTTTATGCTTCTTCCTTTTGTGCTGATATTTTGATTTCCAAACACTTCTTTTGATCCTTGATATTTTCTTCAGTCCTTCTGGCTTATTCTATTTAACAATTTAACATCATGATGGTTTTCTCGACTTCTCTGTAGTTGGTATTCTAATATTCTTCCATCTTCTTTAGTTCTTCCTGGAGTGACTTGTTTTATTTTCTTTCAGTTCTCATATGTTCAATTGCACTGATAAATTATTATATGTAATCAACTTTTTCCTCTTCATACTCTTCCACTTTTGAATCTGTCTGACATGATGAGCATCTCTCTTCCTTCTCTATACTTGTATCTTCTTTAGCAATATCTGACTCTGGGATGGGATAAGAATAGATATTATGTAGTTTATCCCAGAGTTCTTTAGTTGATAAGAATTTACCCACTTTGTCTTATATTGAATCATATAGTCCTTCCAAAATGAATTCCATCGTTATTTTGTTGTTCTTCAATTCTTTCATGGTTGTAGTCTTTGCTTTCTTTGAACCATTATATCATGTAACAACTAAATACCAAATATCATATCCATGTTCCTGCAAAAATGTTTTCGTACTTCTTCTCCATGAATCATAGTCTAGACCATTCTGACCATTGAACATTGGTACTCCATTCATATTGTACTCCATGATCTACCTTCCAGTGGTTAAATTGTTTTCTTGAAGTAACCTCTCTCTAATACCAATTGTTCGAATATTGAGAGGCAGGGTGAATCAGTATGAGCACTGTATACCACTTTTAATTACAATATATATTCTTTCACTTTAACAACAATTTATCATCAATGTATCATATATGATTTCATTCAATATAACATGAGCATATAATCATAAGAAGCATCACATCAACAACATCACAACAAATACATAGTACACCAATATTTATGTAGAATCCCAAATGGGAGAAAACCATGGAATTTTTTCTTATATATATCGAGAATTCATTCATAGGAAGCACCAACTTATAAATTCTCCAACTACAATTAGAAGGAGGCTACAACCCCCATATTCTTAGGCTCCAACCTGAAGGAAGCTACAACTCCCTGAATTCTCTGGCTCCAACAAGAAGGAGGCTACAACCCCCTAGGTTCTCTAGATCAAACCAAAAGTTGGCTACAACCACCTAGTTCTCAAGCTCCAACTTGAAGGAAGATCCAACTCCTTGATTCTTTGGCTCCAACCCCATTTCCTTTCCTCGTCATGTCGCCCTAAAATATAAGTGTAGACCAATTTTCACTACCACAATCACTGCCATTGTCACTTCCATTATCACTGTCACTGTCACTGCCAATGTCACTGTCACATTAACCTATAACCTGACAACCTATCACTGATCAACCTATCTAACCTGTCACTGTCACCAATACTCAACCATATCCTCTCACATGGATCATTTACCAAGGACATCTCTCAACTAGATGTCCAACATCACCAACACATGCCTCTACCAAGCATGTACCAAGATCACCAACATACCATCACAGGGTATGTCTCTCAAATATGTACCAAAGAATGTACCAAACCATCAAATTGTACCATACCAAGCATCAACCGTGTACCAAAACATGTACCACAACAAGAGCATCAACCATCCACCAACACATGTACCAAATTGTGCATCAACCATGCACCTCAACCTGTACCATATGCCTCAACCATCAACCATGTATACCAAGTATCAATCATGTATTATACCATGTATCAACCATGTACATGCACATCAACACTATACCATGTGCCAACCATGCACATCAATCATGTACATCAACACCTATACCATACCATATATCATACCATGTGCCAACCATGCACATCAACCATATAACATATCATGTATCATATACTATAGACCATATACCATGAAATGTTTCTCAACCATATACCATATCCTTCTCAAGCATTCCATGTACCATAATATAAGCCTCATGTATATGCCAATATCACAAATATGTGCCTCTAACAATGAACCATAAAAACCATATACCAAATACCAAGAGTATATCGCAAGCATGTAACAATATCACCTTAACCATGTAGCATCAAGGGCTTCAAATACATGCCTTAAGCATGTGCCATACCATCCAACATACAAGCCTCAAAAAAATACATAAATGATATACATTTACTCATGAAACCTGAATCATACCATCACAGATTGTGTTGTACCATCAAACCTTGTTGGAATTCATATGTATGTTCTTTTTTCAAACATTTTCCTCAGATACATGACCTATCCTCCTGCAGCCTGCATATGTATGCAACCTATGCTCTAGAATATCATGTATGTACATGACCTATCCTTATGCATCTTGTATACGACCTTAGAAAACTAGGGCTACCAATTTTCTACAACTCTGAAACTTTCACTACTTGAGACCTTTGCAACTTCAAAAAAATGTCATCACATTTAACCTTAGATTCACTAATAGATTTTCCAAAATATAGATCATACCATTCATAAGATAGATATTCAATGTAAGTTTGTGTCAATGAGAGACTCTCTAAGGTGTATTTATAGTAATGCTAGGTAACCTCTTTCCTTATTTTTAGGGTTTTTTGTTACAACCACTTTACCCTTGCACCAAGACTTGTAACCAACTAGGGGATTTTTGACCACTCTTTCGGGATTCCAATTTTACAAGGCCATATCTCCCTAACCATGAGGAACCATGTGGCATACTACTTATCATTGGAAATGATACGACATGTATTATCCATCTATGATAGTCTTCCCTGCAATTTCATTATCCTTCATGTCCATATTCCTTAATCAACTTTGGGTCCCATAACCACACCTCTAGGGCTACATATAGATTACATCAAATGTACCCGACTAACTCACCATGAATCTCTATCATATAAATGTAAATCAATTATCCAACATATTTGTACCTCTACAATGGTTTACATCAATCTCTAAGGGTTGACATCAATCTCTAAGATCACTCTCCAAGGGTTGACATCAATGACAACCAACTTTCAAAACCAACTATATATCCAACAATCTTCACTTATATGATTATGTCTGAGAGTTATCAGGCTATTAATCACCAAGAAATTGATCCTTGGAATAAATGAATGATCAAATCTAATTTATCTTCTGATATAACCTTTCCGATATAAATATCAGAAAGCATTCTATTAGAATCATTACCATTAGAAATATTTTCTCCCTTGTATATTCGACTTCGATGAAGTTCATCTCGATAGATTTTTTTCTAATAGCCCGATGATTCGAATACACCTTAGAGCACGTACACAAGGTATACGTGTCAAAAAATTATTGGCATCCCAGTTGGTTTACATAGTAAAGGTTATTCATACTTGAGTGGGTCCGTCACATAACTAATTACAATACATGGTAGGTAGCAGGTGGTCAGATAATCCTACTATCTAAACTCTTATTATCCCCTCGAGTAAGGAATTTCATGTAAGCATGATTTTCGAAGAGGGAATATGCCTTGATACCTTTCTCGATAGAGTTAGAAAATAACATGGCATTCCCCTCTCCTATGATGATCCCTTCGAATAGCACCATTGAAAGGTTGTTTGTTGGAGTCAATTTTTAAACTTAACTTTACCCTCCGACAAATTCACTTTTCGACAACACGTTAATAAATGAAAAATATAAGGTAATCTTGGCGTGATGTATAACATCTTTTCCTCGACACATTTCTTGATTCAAAAAAGGAATATTCCTCGATACCTTTCCATAAAAATAAATAATGACTATGTACTTTTCCCTCTCCGATGGCAGTTCCTTCTGGTAGCACTCTCAGAATTTTTCAGACCCGACCGTTGACTACTATGCCTCTAATACATAGATATGAGCAATATGTACTTTCATATGCATTAATAGAGATGCTACCTTATACCTACAAATGAACTATCCTCCACTTAATATTAATTATGAAGAGTTAAGGTAATTTTCATTATACATAATCTTGTTAACCCTAATTAATTCATGATACGCCTCTGTAAAATTATGAAAAAAAAATCTATGTGTACTGCGATTTCAAGCTAACTTCAAACCTCAACCAAATTTCAATGCAACATGTATGAAATTAGTCTAATTTCCATTTTCTATAATGTTTTATATGTGTTTTAATCTTATAAGGGTGTTTTTTATCGCAGGACACAACAACAACACCATGTCACACCCACAAACCAGAAAGGGGAAAAAACCCATAGTGAATGCACCTACACCTGTTCCCACACCTATCATAAATTCAAGAGACATCCTAGCTACAGACACCAATTACCACAACGACGTAGAAAATTATCCCTGATATGATGAAATATATAGGATCTTTGACACTATAGATTTCCAACCATATTAAGATAACTTGGAAGTTTATCAGAATATTCAAAAGAGTAGCATTCACCTAGTGGTCGCTCTTCCGATGTTGTTCCCATACAACAATGCAACAACATGGTGCCTTAAACATCTCAATGAAGGCACTACTACAATTGTGATAAAGGGAAAATTCCCAATAGTGTATCTAAGACCGGAGGATAAAAAACTCCGATACCACCTCCCAGAGCCTCCAATATCCATGATTGAACCCTTTTTGAGAAAAATTGGGAAATAAAACAAAGAGTTTGAAGAACTAATGGAGGATTGGTGGTGCAACAAGGAAATAAAATTCAAGCCAGGAAAATCATGAATCCCAACTGAAGAATTCAAAAGACCATACAAGATGTTGATTTCTTTGATTTGTAGACTTTATGGGGAAGAGAATATTACTAATTTCCATATGGAATGGCTTCCAATGGTCTACACTATAGTAAATATAGGGAAAATATTCAATTGGGTAGACATATTATCCTTCAACATTTTCTAGAAAGTTTGATATGCTCCAGGTATGAAAAAACCCATATTATGTATGTTTGCATACCTGGTGAATGCCATATGTTATGTGATACACTTCTCTACTTTTGGATGGAACTAGGACTCTAGTCAACCACTTGTCTATGTATATTGTTATCAATTGTGGGATGTAAATTATAAAAAATACTTTTATGAAATTTGTGACTACTTCATGGCTCCCCTACACACCATAATATTTGGATATCAACCCTTTAGAATGTCAAAGGAAGTCAATGGTTGCCATGAAAGATATTGCAAAATGGTTTCTAGGAAAATATTACACATACATCAGAGTCTCTCGGAACTCTAAAGCCCCACATATTCTACCTAAATATGTTCTCGTTAGGCTATTGATAAGTGAGATTTCCTACCATACCATAGAGATTGGAATAACGTCTTTTCTTTCAGGCAGTAGTAAGAAAATGTGGCCCACTTTCCCTATAAACATAGGGAGGTGCACATTAATAAATGACCCTCATTCTAAGAAATAAGTTGAATCCTTGAGGGAGATATGGTTGTGCCTAGGAGAACCCAAAGGGAATGACTCAAAAAACCCGACACTAAATCATGTCAAATATGTTGGCTTCACTCACTTTGTAATACATGTAGTGAACTTTGTAGAGGAGGTCTTCAAGGGAGTCTTATTTTTTGAAGAAGTTCTACAAAGGTTGCCAGATGATGTGGCCAGAGAAAATATTTTGATGGATGAGGAAGAGAAGAGAAAAATAACTGAAGAACAGTTCCTTTTTCTTCTGGAGAAGGACCAAGAAAATTTAGAAGAAAGGGAAGAAGAGGATAAAAGGAAAGTAGATTAGAGACACCATAATGAAATGATAGAAAAACAAACATATCATACTAAAAAAACAGAGAAAGGAAAATTGAAGGATGAACCCAAGAAGAGTTCCAAGATTGATGAGAGGAAGAAAAAGGATGATGCATTGAAGAAGTTGGTTGATGAAAGAAATAAAAGGACAGAAAAGGGAGCAAAATCTAAGCAGGATGCACTACAAAAGAAAAGGGATGAAGAGGAGAAACAAAGATTAGTAGAATAAGCAGAGGCAAAGAAAAGGAAAGAAGAAGAAGAGCTACAAAAGTTAGAAAAAGTTGAATCCAAAAGGAAATTTGATGAGGAATTAGAGAAAGAAAGACAAAAGAAATCAATTGAAGTCCAAAACAGTCCATCAACTCCCAATGTGGGCACAGTTGGAATTTCCCCACAAGAATGTACCCCCCGTATGGCCATACCAGGTAATTTTTCCTTCTCCACATAGGTGTTGAAATTAGATGAGGATATAGTAGAAACAAGGGAATATTACTACAGTGAAAAAACCAAAGGTATATAAAAGAGGACTAGTAAAAGGAAAAGAGGGGATACAACTGTCATCCATCCATCAACAAAAAGAGTTATTGAATAGAAGGCAGGGCGGATCCTAAAGATAATGCTATCTAGACTACCTATGTTCTCCATTCATTTGCAGGAGTGAATTACATGTGAGTGTATGAGATAGTTGAAACATTAGACACCTCACAGACCAAGGTTGTTGAATTGGAGTAAATACACAGAGGGATGACATCACTACCGAATTTGAGAAAGCAGTAAAATTTGCAAAGAATCTAAACAAATAGGAAATGGAAAAGGCTCTACAAGCACAAAAGGATAAAATGGAGATAAATTTGAGAAGAGATATCACACAAATGAAAATCTACATAGGGAAGAAATGGATGCCCTCAAGTAGGGGAATTTTAGGGAAGTGGAACAAATGAAGAACAAGTATACACAAGAATTGACTAGCCTACAGATAGAACAAGTAGAAACCAACAAGTTTATTGAATAAATGGAACAAAATATTATGGGTTTAGAGCAAGATAAAGAAAGGCTTGAGAAATATCTTGAAAAAAATAAAGCATGAACTCTCGTCCTAGAATCCCTTAGCGAAAAGGCCACAGTTACTAATGAAAAACTAAAATCAGAGAAAAAGAAGTGTTTATGCATCCCAAATGACATCCAGAGGAATAGGGATGATCAGACAAGGTTTGAAGATCAAATTGAAGAAATAAGAGATACATATTAAAAGGCTAATGATTCATTTTATAGAATTGTAGATTGGCAAGGTGTGTACAAGAATCCACCAAATACCCTGCCACTCTCACCACCAGACAGAGGATCAAAGATCAAGTCTTTTCAATACATGGGATCCTCTAATGGAAGATATCCAAACTATTCAAAAAGTGGTGACAAAGGCATGTAAGAGGTTTTGGAATTCCTATGATGAGATTCTAGAAGAATTCAGAATTAAAATCATGTCTAACATTCATGAAGTAATCCCTGTTGAATTGAGAATAGATGAATTACAAGAAAGAAGGGAAACCAGTCAGAAGGAAATTGAACAGTTCACATAAGAAAATAAAGAGGTCTTGAATGAATACCTGATGAAACCAATGAAGTTAATCACATTTTCCAAGAGCTTCATAAAGAGGATTGAGCAAGAATTAAAGCTAGAAGTCACAACCAAAATTTGTGATGGAGAACTAGACTTGGAGAAAATGTAGTTAAACAATCTGGAAAAGATCATGGAGGAC
The DNA here is from genome assembly GCA_009831015.1 of Picea engelmannii. Lineage (NCBI taxonomy): Eukaryota > Viridiplantae > Streptophyta > Pinopsida > Pinales > Pinaceae > Picea > Picea engelmannii. Next base: position 287,607 of record ML794430.1, on the reverse strand, counting down.
TATGTGCTACGGAAGGAATATAGAGATCAGATGGAAATGCAAAGAGTCTCGTGATTTCCTAAATTTTTGTAACTGTTTTTTTTATTTTGTGTTCATTCTCACTTGTTGTAATATGAATATGGAATTTGAAGAGACAAGCCTGAACTGTCCTCTGACAACACGCAATTTTGAAATGTAAACAGTCCCTCTTGTTTTATAAAAGAGGAAACTACAAATAAGAAATGGATTTTGACATGTGATGTATTGGAACAATATTCTTACTATGTGATTAATAGATCAAGAGACATAAATGGAAATTTACGAATCAGATATGTGCATATGAGACTTTTCTTTGTGTATATATCTATTGCATGGATGTTATGGAGCATGGTCATATGAATTTATTCTTTGTTGTTTTTTGTATATTTATGATGTCTAAAATTCCTTATGAGTACAGAAATGGTGTAATAAGTAGATCAAGCAATTAATTGTTATTCTACTTATTCCATTGTTATGTTAATCCATTATTTGCGAACATTAACTTATTCTTTTGTAGATAGTAACTTTCTTCATTGTACTCATTTTCACGTGTTTTCTCTTGATCAAGATATGATTAGAATAGTTTAGAATTGCATTTAGAATAGTATTAGAATGCATTAGTTAGATTTAATTTTATATTTTAATTCATATGAGAACATTATGTTCTCCTATTCATATTAAATAATCTTTAATTAGAGTGGAAACCATATCAACATACTAGTTGGAAACGCTATTCCAAACGAGAGTGGGTCTAATTGGGACATGTGATCAGGCATTCTCCCTTACCTAATTGATATGTCATTTGGAACTGTCAATAGATTTCTCCTTGCATGGGCCACCCTTCAATATTGTGCCCCATGCAACTTTATTTTCTCCCACCCCCACCACCATTTGGAAGGCATAATTACATTATCATTTCACCCATGGCAGGTATTGATTTACTGCTTTATTCTATCGTCTGAGTTATTGACCAAAGGTTCACATCTTTCGGGTTTCCAACAAACCCTCTAAAACTATCGGCCCTCCTGGTAAACCAGAAGGCAACACAGTGCATAGAATGCACTACGCAGGCTCACCCGAGATAGATTTAAATGGGTGGTTGTAACACTCAGGTGTTTACAGCCTAGGATTGAGTATGAGATAGAGGTTTATTCATCAGAGCCATATACTATGAATTGTGATCGCAATCTACTATTACTCACAGGTGTGCATCTATCTTTCACAGTTTATTTCCTGAACAGCACAATCGTATTCCATAACAATGTATTAACTCATTCATTAAGAATAACAATTAACTACTGAAAGCAACAAAGATATACATGCATTCATCACATTACACAGATATTACCGTGGTTCACCCCCTCCTGGGCTACGTCCACAAAGATTTGTCTCTTGGCTCTTTTATTATGGTAGTTCTGCATCTCCAGCGTCGCGCGCTTACAATTCCCTCTTCTGGGTAAGATTTGTGTGAGGCGAACTAGATCGCACCAGGCTCCATAGCATTTGATATAATCCTCATATCTTCCTTCTCTCCTATGTTCTTAGCTCAACAACTTACAAAAATGGTTCATAGCATTATTACATAACGCATCAACTCGTACATAATTATGATAGGATATTACAAAAGATGAACTAATACAAAAGCAAACCAACCTCTATATAATACCCATGTATCTCTATTTATATATATCAGTCTCTTCATCCATTTACAATGTATTACAAAAACCCTAACCCTATTGGCATTAGGTCTTCCTCCCATGCACGCGTGTTGTTCTTCCTCCAGTTGTCTCTTTCCTTTACACGCTTTCTTGCATGCGTGCGTGCTATGTTACCTTGTAGCTGTTACTTTCGTTTCTACACGCTTTCTTTCCCACGATCATCCTTCTTTCCACTTCGGCCTGGTGCCAACAAGCCCCCAACACTGACATGTGACTCGTCCTAAGTCACCTAATCCTTCTAATCTTCTTCAATCTCCTTCGTGATCATCTAGAACTTTTCCTTGAGCTCTATTTCTTTGCGCGGTCTTCTCCTTGATGGTGTCTACTACCTGAACTGTCACTTCATCACTCAGCAATCCTGCACATTCGGCATGGGTTTGTGCTATCTATGTTTTATCTCCTTCTGCCTGTGCCAGTATTTTTTCTACTTGTTCCTGTAGTGTCTCTATTTGAGCCTGACGCTCTTGTTTCTATGTTTGCGCGGTGATAAGTTCGGCCTGCATATTCTTCATCTCCTGCGTCCCTTTAAATCATTCTAGGATTGGTATGGTCATATGCCTCTAATTGAGTTCTTGTATCGTTGCATTGATCCTTTCCTCTCCCTTATCCCAGCGTTGGACCTATGGATCCTCCTCCAACCTTGTCCAAAGTTGTGATGCTTTATCGAGCAGTTTAGTTGTTGTGATAACCTATTGTTCCATCTCCTACAGCTTTGTTGTTTCTTCCTGCTTCCTTTGCTCCTTCACTATCGGTGGAGTGGTTGGTGTGAGCTGTTCGTGGAGATTCTCAATCTCCTTCTGATATTGAACAATTGCCTGTGTAATCTGGTCAATATTTCCTACTACTGGGAGTTCATTTCCTTGCGCGGTGCTTGGGATTTTCTCAAAAATTCCTCCCACTCTTCGTTCTAGTTCATTCTTGCATTCTTTTTCCTCTTGATTTTCAAGCTTGGCCTCCTCATGGACTTTTTCCAGCTTCTCCCGCTTCTTTGTTGCTTGTTGTAGCTCGACTAAGTTTTTATTTGCACGAGACTGTACCTCGTGGTTGATGCTAACTTGCAATTTTGTGTAGTTCCCTTGTTGGCATTTGTGTTAGGACCAATTGGATGTGGTCCAAATCCTTCAAGGGTGTCTACCCCACAATTTCATCCATGCACAAGATGCTAGGTTTGATGTAAATCGTTTCATTTTCGTGTGGCATGGAGTGGACTGGGTCTCGTTCTTCTATCTCCACTCGTTCTTTGGTTTGTATTGTTGGTAGCTCCATGCCTCTGCTACTTCTTGATGTCTATGCTTCCCCAAATTTCTTTAGGAACTGTCCCATTTTTGTCAAATATTTTTGCAGTTTATCCCTATCGTGTGTTTCATGATCGAAATCTTCTGCTAGGAAATCCTGGACCATTCTAGCGATCATTTCCCCATAATCCTCCATGATTGTATAGTTTGGCGATGCTCGTTGCTCCTTTGATTTCTTGCGCACGCCTCCTACCTGGGCAGTTGGTCTCTTATTTCCCCCTGGTTCCTATGTGATGGGGTTTGGGGCGGTTTGTTGCGCCCCCCTTGGCCTTTTTTTGTTGTCCATTGGTCGTCTGTGTAGTCTCTTTTTTCCCCTTTTGGGTCCCTGTCTGTTTCAACCCTTCATCTTCCTGAGTCGGCTTGGTTTGGCCCGTCCTTGGTTTCTTGGGTACTGGTATTTTCGAAGGCTGTGTTTCTGCCTGTTTTGCCTCTCCTTCTGTTGTTGTTTCTAGTACTTCCCAGGTAATGGCTGGGATCCTCCATTCATCAAGACATTCGTTGATGACCATGCCGATATCACCCTCTGTGATGTATTAGCGCATATGTAGCCACTGTTTATCTGGATCCCTCCTTGGTTGTATCCACATTGTTTGTCTTGTGGCCCAAAAATTGGCGATGTCCGCATATCGCGCGATAGCCTCTGGTGTTATTCTCCATGAGTGGTTGATAGATTCTTGTATATCCCATAGGTATGCTTCAAATATGACTCTGTTCTCCCTCTTATTCCTAACCTGTGGCCCAGATCTCAGTAAGAGGTATCTCACTCCCACTGGTTGTCGTCTAGTACAAAAATTACATACCCTGGTTCTCGCCATCCCATGAAGGTTATTAGGGTGATAAGCCATGAGTAACGGAACTCTATGCCTAGGTCCTGCACATCCTTGCAGTCTTCTTGAAATAAGTTCAATAGATATGGTGCCCAGCTCATAGAGGTGCCTTCTGCGCACTGAGTTGTGACTACAATGACTCCTGTTGGTACTTCCTCTTTGCGGAATTTTTTGAACAATTTGCAAGCTAAGATATTTGTGCCAAATTGTGTAGCTACATTGTTGATTTGTTTGATCATGATGCCCCTCGTTCCCCTGGCAGTGCCATATTTCTTCTTCATTTCTTCTACCAATGCTTTCTCCTTGGATTTGTCGTCCAGAATCAACGTGGGATCCATACCCCAGGTTGGTAACCCTGTGATTTATGCGATAAGGTCAATAGTTATGGGGACGAGTTTGTCTAGCCATATGTCCCCTCCATGTGTGACTACTAATAGCTACTTGACACATGTTGTCGCATACTGGCCTCTGCCAAAATGTGGTAGATTCAACAAACCTAAGATTCATGTTTTGTCCAGCCTAGCTACCCACTGGTGTGGTTGGCTAATCATTTCTCCAAGTTGGTTTACGGATATGGTCTACATAAAGACCCTATGTGCCAGTTTCGGGAACTCGGCTTCTTTTGATACGTCATGGTTTGAATATTTGAGATTTCTAACATGACCCAGTAGCTATGGTTCTACTTGTATTCCACGTGGTATGTTTTGTAGAATAATTTATGTTGCAGGTTTCTTGCGAGGTGAGCTCGGTATCTGAACTCTATCTTCTTGTTGCGGTGGTTGGTTCGAAGTTCCAACAACCTTTGGTTGTTCCCCCATCATCCATTTTGGCCAAGAAAAGGCATTTACAGCGATATCCTCTGCTGGTTGACCTGAGATGGTTGTTTGCGACTCATCTGGTTGCGGTGGTGCTTCCATATTTTGTGCCATTTTGTTAACTTCTAGGGTTGCTTTGGTGCTTTCTAGTTTCACTTCATGTGGGGTTTTCGGTTCCTCGTTCTGAGGCACCTGCACCACTTTTGGTGTATCTTCTTTCATAGCCTCTGCTTATGGCTGCTGAATTTCTTCTACAATTGGTGTAGAGTTCATCGGTAGTGTCTCTAGGGATGGGATTTTGTCGATGTCGACAATCTTCAGTTGCTATTGTTCATTCTCTTCTAGCAGTCCTCATGACCTAGTTTGAATCCTGGTTGGTCTGGTTGTCTGGCTTGCTTCTGCTGGCTTCGGTGGTGCCATAGTGGTGATTGTCGAACATTTGCTAAGTTCGAATAACTTCTGGGAGTTTTGTGGTCTCACTTTGTTCATTCCAACTGCTATTACTCTCTCTCTATTTTCCTTTCACGAATAGACCAATTGCTCCCGTGCTCACTTGTTGTATAGGCTTGTCACAAAGCTTGTTGAGAACGCTTCCTCCATTATGTGTTTAATATATCGTAACTATGGGTTCAATGCATCTACGTCGGTTTCATACTTTCCATTATGTTTTATTTGCAATCTCTCATTGGTGTGTTTAATGTGATGTCCCATCAGTCCTTGTCGTGCTTTAATTACACTTAGTGTTGTCCTATCATACTGCTTTTGCCGACTTTTCATTTCCCGCTTGATTTCCCTTTGTAGGTAATCGTTGTTCGTTCCTTTGCCGAATTTGTGTTTTGAACATCATGTGGCCTTTCTATCTCTGGTGTGTTGCGTGCTTTTTAGTCTTGTTTCCTTTTTGTTCTCTTTTTTATTTTAGAAATTTTCATTTTCATTTTATTTTTTTACTGCACGGTGGGTGGTCGATTGTCTTTGTACATATTCAATCGGCTCGTTGATTATTCATCTGAGCTATGCGCTTGCTAAGTCTCTTAACTATACAACTCCTCTATTTGTGACAGATTTTACCTTGTATGGTCCTAACCAATGCATTCTAAGCTTCACTGGGTACTAAAATGACTTGATGTCGTAGAGCAGTACTAGATATCCTTCCTTGAACGTTTTCTTCTTGATGTGTCGATCGTTCCAAGATTTCTCTCTTGCTTTCTGCACTTGTTGATGGAATCCTACCAGGATTCAGTCTTCCTCCATTGACACTAATTGATTCAGTCTTTCCTATATTGCGCATCATTCTGTCATTTGTGTAATAGATGTTACGCGTAATCTCGGTACTAAAAATTCTAATGGCACTACTGCTTCTTGGCCATAGACTAGTTTGAATGGTGTGTGCCCTGTCAAATTTTTGCATGTGGTCCTATATGCCCATAATACTGTTGGTACTTTGAGGTCCTAATCGTCTCTATTGACATTAAATATCTTTCTCAGTGCATTCTCCAAAAAAAAATTGAAGGCTTCTACTGTGCCATTTTTCTGTGGATGATACGGTGTTCTATTTTGGTGATGAACTTCAAACTCTTCAGTCATCGCACGGATGGTGTTGTTTATGAAGTGTGTGCCTTGGTCACTCTTCAAAACTCTTGGGCACCCAAATCTAGTGATTACTTGTTCAAACAAGAAGTGTGGAGTTGTATCTGTGCTACAATCTTTTATGGGTGTGGCTTCCGCCCATCTTGTTATATATTTCATCGCGGTGATAATGTATCCTTCCCCTGTTCTTTTGGCTGGTGAGTTAATTGGTCCCACAAAGTCGATTTCCCATTTTTCAAATGCATGTAATGTTACTTGTGGTCTTAGTGGAATCTCATCCCTTTTGTTGGGTTCGCCTACCCTTTGACAGACATCACATCTCTGACATTACTCTTTTGAGTCCCTATGAATCGTTGGCCACCATAGTCCTGCGTGTAGTACCTTTTGCGCAGTAGATTTTCCTGCATAATTCCCTCCTTTGATTCCCTCATGGGCTTCTACTAAAATTTTTGGTCATTCATGCTCTAATACGTACCTTCACAAGATGTTATCTGCACCCATATTGTATAGGTGTCATGTGCTCAGTTAATAGTTCGTCGCGCGGACTACCAGATTCTTCTTCTGCGTGGTGGTATATTCTTGCGGAACAGTACCTATAGTTAAGTACTAAATGATATATGTGAAGTATTCATCAACAATCTGGACTGAGAATAGTTTTGCATCTAGAAAGTTGTCTTCTAAATTTGTAGGTTCTTCTCCATTTGTGACCCTAGATAGGTGGTCAGGTCCTGCATTCAATTTCCCTGGTTTAACTATTACTTCAAAATAAAATTCTTGGAGTAGCAGTAACCATCGACAGATTCTCCCCCCCAACATTGGCTTGTTGACTAGGTATTTCAGGGTTGAGTGATCTGTAAACATATTAAAGTGTTTCCCCAATAGGTAATGTCTAAACTTCTGTAGTGCATAGATCATGGCTATGCCTTCTCTTTCTGTTGTGTTATAATTATGTTTTGAGTCTGATAACTTTTTTCTTGCGAAAACTATCAGATGATCCAAGTCTTCTGCTCTTGTTTGTGCTAAGATAGCTCCTAGTGCTATCGTTGAAATACTTTTTGCTCTTTTCCCAGTCTAGAAATACTAATATCAGTGCGGTAACCATATTTTCCTTCAGGGTATCCAGACCGTGTTGACACTCGTCATTCCATTGATACTTCATATCCTTCCTTAACAGTTTCTCCATTGGTGATGTGATTTGCACATACCCTTTAATGAATTTCATGTAGTATCATGTGTGCCCTAACGTTGCTCTTAGTTGGCGGACTATTTTTGGTGCTAGTAAGTTAACAATGATTGTGATCTTGGACGGATCCACTAACAAGACTTGTTTGCATACTATATGGATAGTATCCCAAAAAGTGTTCCAAATATGAATTTCTTGATGTTCAGTGATATCTCGCATTGTCTACATCTCTCTAACATCATTTATAAAACTTCCACATGGTTTTTCAACAGACTATAAACTATCCAGTCATCCAGGTATACTTTGAGAAACTGATGGATGAATTCCGTAAATGCTGCGATGATCACTCTGGAGAATATTGCGGGTGCATTCTTTAGTCCAAACAGCATGACTATGTACTGATAAGATCCCCATTCCGTCGCAAACGTGGTCTTGTGTCTATCTTCCTGTTTTATCTTAATCTTATGGTAGCATGAGAATCCATCAATGAATGAGTAAGCTTCATGTCCCACCACATTCTCTAACACTTCATCCGTGAACAGTGTAGAGAATGGGTCGTGTAGGCATGCATCGTTCAACTTCCTCAAGTCGACGCATATCCTGATCCCTCTTCCTTGTTTCTTGTCTTGTACTACCATCAGGCTTATCCATTCTAATTCCTCAACTGGTTCAATGATGCCGGCTCCGAGCATCCTATCAAACTCATCTTTAAATTTATGTTTATATATGGGGTTCAATCTGTAGGGTCGTTGTCTAATAGGTCTCGCTTCAGGTCTGAGTGGTATCTTCATTTCTTCTAATTCTCCAGCTATCCCCTTCATCTCTGTAAATGTTGTGGGAAAAGGTCGCTATATTCGCACAACAATTCTGTGATGATTTCTACTGTTTTCTCATCCCAGTAGTCTCCAATGCTGGCCATTTTGAGTTTCTCAGCTGTCTCGATGTTAACTTTTGTTTACCTTTATTGGCGTGTAAATGACTTCTGACTCTATGGGTGGTCCTTCCACATCTCTTTCACCTTCTACTTCTTTGATCTAAATGTCACATGGGTCATCTTCATCTTGTGCTTCCTCCTGTACATGGTAACATGAAAGTAGTTCCTTGATTGTCTGTTTATTCCATTGTTGCTCTTCTGTGATAAATTTTATTTCCGGTTCTTTGATGAATATTACTCATCTGATTCGTTTGAGGGTTCAACTATGTTGGGGTTCTCATGCTCGAATGAGAAAGTGATTGTGAAGTTTTGTTGCAATGTCCTCCATATTGTAGTTCCTTTGCACAATTCCTTGTCTATATACCAGTTCCCTAGTATGCCCTCTAAAGTATGTATGAATTGACGAGGCCATTCCTCTGCTGGTGTCATTTTCCACAGCGTTTTGCACATCGCCAAGTGTTCCGTTGGTGCCTCTTTTGCTTTGTATTTCTATTGTTTGTCGTATTCATGTTCTGTGTTGAACCTTATGTGCAGCAATCACTTACATTGATACCAGTCTGTGATGGTCTCTTTATGTGTGCCCCACCATCTTGTGGGTGTGGCCTTAAGTGCTAAGTCAAGTGCTAACAATCACTGGACTTATAATACTTCATCTTCATATTGTGTCAAGAATGTTTCCAAATCATTTAGTCTGTGGAAATTGGGTGGTTCTATGATTTTTGTGCCTAGCCATCTTACTGCACAGTCTATTCTTGCACATCTTCTCGTGGATACTTCGTGTAATCTTTGCTTCCAGTTTTCTAACCCAGTGTCTGAGTTTGTTGTGCATGAAGTAATGCTCCGCCAACTGAGTACCCCATCTACAGTTGGGATAACATAATCCTCCTTGCACGCAGTTGTTCTGTACAAATGTTTGATCTCCTCTAAGTCTAGGCAAGTGGGTTCTACAAACCTCTCCCCTTCGGATGGATCTAGTGGTGCTATGACCCTATATTCTCTGGATTCAAATGTCATTTTCCTAGTTTTCAAATTGATTATGGTTTGGTTGTCAAATGCCCAATCCATACCAAGAAGTGTTGGGTAAGGTGTTGTGTTGTCCACTATTTCAATGACTTCAAAGTCTTCTTTACTACGCACTCCATCAAGATCTATTGTCACTCCTTTCAGTCTACCTATTGGTAGGACTCTATGTTGGTTTGCTAGTTTCAATTGGACATTTGAGTATCCCAGTGTTGGCTCTCCCACATTACCATGTCTTCTTTGGTAAAAAAATCACTTTAGATCCTAGGTCTAGTATAATGTCTCCCATGTTGAAATCCCCAATGTTAGCATTTTGTCTAAATTCCCTACTTGTTCTTCTTTTGGTGTGTAGGTGATTGACGGTTTTTGGTTCTAGTTTTTCTTCCATCTCGTTGCTACATTTCTCTAGTATGTTTTGCAATATTTTCACATATGAAGGATCACTTAGTACTTTCACACATGATTTCACAAAGCCTTTGATTGTACTTACTTGTCCCTTGGGCTACATTTCATTGGTATGATCCAACGATGGCAGCATCTCATATTCTGAGGCTTCCTTGAATGGTTGCACAGTTGAAGTCAGCGTTGTGTCCTCCTTCTAGAATTCTTGCATGCCTTCCTTAAAGGTCTCATTTTCTTTTGGCACGTTGAAATCCTTTATGGGTTTAGTGTTCTTCCTTACCCATTGGTTCTGTGCTGGTTCCTGTCGAACTACGTCATTTCTTGTTTTTGTTCCTCCACGAGTGACTATATTGATGTTTTGTCTATCATCCCTTGCTTCGGCTAAAATCCACTGGACATTCTGATTGTTTTGGTTCCTCTTTTCCTAAATATTATTAGTAGTGTTGGACATTCCTCTATATCATGGTTCGGTGCACGGAAATACATACAAGTGTTGGTGGAAGTGGACATTCTCGTGCATAATGTCTCGGTTGATGACAATTGTGACATGTGATTAGTCCTCTACCGCGTCTGAAACCTCCTCTAGCTTGTCCTCCTCCTCGGTAGCCTGCTTGATCACCTCTTAGCGCATTATACTATGGTGCCTGATTATACTGCATGGTATTGTATTGGGGCTATGTCAGGTTGTACTACGGCTGCACATTATTATAGGGTTGTTGCGCAGTATTGTACTACTATTGCACAGTGTTGTATGGAGTTGGGGCTTGATTGAACTGTGGTGTTGCTTTCCTAGTCATCATTTCGGCTTGTACCCTGTATGCATCTGATGTCCTTTCCCACATCAACTCCATAGTTCTGCAATCTTTATCGCCGTGGCCCACTGACTTACAAAAGGTGCAATATGAATTTTTTGGAACTATATGGTATTTCTACATCATCGTCCAGTGATAAGGGTGGTGACCCAGTTTCTTGCATATTTCGCACCATAATCCTCCCTATGGTAGCGGATTTGGCATACTTGTTTCCATATACTGCACAAATGTTGGGCATTCATTCTTGTGGTGTCCTTTCGTCCTACATGTGGTACACCAAACAACTTCTTGTTTGTCCTTGTTCTTATTCTGGTTCAACTGAAATGTCAAATTCTTCAAATCCTCCTTCATTTCTTTGATAGTTGGGTCTGTTTCCTGGTATTGGTTCTCTTCCAGTTGCAAGGCTACTTGCAGAGCCTCTGCCTGCGTCTAAAAATTTTGTTGTCGTAGGGGATATTTTAAGTGTGGGAGTAGTGAGTTGACAAACAGGTGTTGATGTTGCATCTCGGTCATAAGGTATTTTAGTTTTCCCTTTAGGCACTTGAATCTTTGGTCAATCTCCCATACAGACTCTCCTGGTTTCTGTCTTATCTCGATCATGTCATTCATGTACTGATCCTCTGAGCTTGGATTCTGGAACTCATTAATTAGTAGCTTCTTAATGTATGCCAATGTCCTTTTCGTCCCAGGGGAATTGTTTATGTCTAGACTCATGTACCAGTCTAGTGCGCGGTCTCTTAGCATAATCGCTAGCTGCGCGAGTTTGGTTTCTTCATCAATGATCTGCTTTGCTTCCCAGATATTTTCACAAATGAACAAATTCTTCTTAGGGTCTTATGTTGCTTCTCCTCGAAATTATGGTAACTTGATAGTGGGATCATGTCCTGCCATTTTGAATACTGAACTACTTCCTCCTCTGCGCGGTGTAGATACTTGACTAGTGTTGCCTGAACTGGATCCTCCAGTTGTTTCTCCTAGTGTATATGTACTTCTTGTTTTCGGAATTCCTCCGAACTTCGGTTGTCTAAATGATGGTGTTCTCTTTGGTGTATTATTCGCACATGGGTTTATGGGTTCCACACTAACATTAATATGGATAGGATGGCTGCCTTCTCCTCCCATTCTTGGACCTCTCATTTTCCTCTCATATGTTGCATGAAAGATTTCCTCAATCTTCTCCATAGCCTGGAGATCCTCTACCTCTTCCTCATCGCTCGCCAATCTTTCCCTCGTGGCTATGTCTCTCTTCTTGGTATTCATCGTATATTGGTAGGGTACTCCACTACGCGTCATTCCTGATGATGCCAAGATCCACTTGAGTTGGTCGTCATCCATCATGATTGGGTCCAAGGGTTCCTCCTCCTTCTTGCCTTTCTCCTTTCTTCCTTCCATTTATCCTCTCTCTGTTAGTGTTTCCCCCCTTCCATTTTCATTACACCTTTGTTATATAGCAGTATCTTAATAGAAGTATACAAGGATTGAATGTACCTTCCTCGAGGTCCACGTAGAAATTCCTTTTCTACTACGTTGTATGACTTCGTTGTGTCAACTGCAAATTCTATGATGAAACCTGCCACAATATTGTAAAGCCAAAAGTCTACTGCACAGGTGAATTTGTTGTTCACCTGCTATAACTGCTCAATCTATACCAGATTCCAATCTAGTTGTCGAATCTGGTTCATCGCGTGGTTATCCTTCAACCTTAGTATCCACTCCTATAGTAGATGTGGAAAATCACAGAAAAAGACTTCGTGTAGATCAGTAAACACGTATTTATCCAGATATTTGTGAGGTGTGATCCTAGGGTTTCTATTGTCTTTCTGGGCAAACTATAGCTCTTTGGTTCTCAACCATCCTTCAATTTCTACTTTCGTGGGGTTCCAAGGTCTCAACACTCCCTTCTAATGGCTCATTTCTCTTCTTGTTTCACTCGTTCTTTTCTCGTTCAATCTATCTCATCTACTTAGTCCTCTCTTGTTCCTATTAACACGGCAAAGGAACCATTTGTTGGTTTACTTCTTTCTTTTACCATCTGATTTATTGACCCAGGGTTCATGTCTTTTGGGTTTCCAACAAAGCCTTTAAAACTATCAGCCCTCCTGGTAAACTAGAAGGCAACATAGTGCACAGAATGCACTGCGTAGTCTCACCCGAGATAGATTTAAATGGGTCGTTGTAAGACTCGGGTGTTTACATCTCAGGATTGAGTATGAGATAGGGGTTTATTAATCAGATCCGTATACTATGAGTTGTGATTGCAATCTACTATTACTCATGGGTGTGCATCTATATTTCACAGTTTATTTCTCGAACAACATAATAGTATTCCATAACAATGTATTAACTCATTCATTAAGCATAACAATTGACTATTGAAAGAAACAAATATATACATGCATTCATAACATTACACAAATATTACCGTGGTTCACCCCCTCCTGGGCTATGTCCACAAAGATTTGGATCTTGGCTCTTTTATTATGGTAGTTTTGCATCTCCAGTGTCGTGCGCTTACAATTCCCTCAAATGGGTAAGATATGTGTGAGGCGAATTAGATCGCACCGGGATCCACAACCTGCAATCTAATCCTCATATCTTCCTTCTCTCCTATGTTCTTAGGTCAATAGCTTACAAAAATGGTTCATAGCATTATTACATAACGCATCAACTCATACATAACTATGATAGGATATTACAAAAGTCGAACTAATACAAAAGTGAACCAACCTCTATATGATACCTATGTATCTCTATTTATATATATTGGGCTCTTCAACCATTTATAATGTATTACCAAAACCCTAACCCTACCGACGTTAGGTATTCCTCCCATGCACACGTGTTGTTCTTCCTCTAGCTGTCGCTTTCCTTGTGCATTCTTTCTTGCATGCGCGCGTGTTTTGTTACCTTCCAGTTGTTACTTCTGTTTCTGCATGCTATCTTTCCCATGATCATCCTTCTTTCCACTTCAGCCTGGTGCCAACACCAGGTTTGAGTGCACCTTATTTTATTACATCAGTCTTTCCTACACATGGATTTGTTGCTTTTATAGTTGATGCAACCATATATGTTTCCTCTATAGTTTCTACATATATAGTTGTTGCTTCGAAAGTTGATGTCTCTATAGTTTTTGACTCTATAGTTTCTACCTTGGGTCGTGATGTTTGATTGATGGCTCCATATCCTAGCCAAGAAGGCCAATCTATGGAATTTCCTGAGGTATCTCAATGAGACCATTAGTTGATGAAATTATTATTGAGCATATATAGAATTGATCACATCTACTTTGAGTTTTCTTATATTAAATTTTAATTGTATTTTGTAAGTTTGTTAATTGATAAAAATTGTGGAAAATAATTTTTATGAATGGTGTTTCCTTTCTGGTCTCCAGAAAGGCACACCGCTCATCGACGTAAGAAGACACGAGCTTCCTTGACCTCAAAGAAGAGGAATATTGTATTTGGAGATGCATCTCATAGTGGAAAGGGTGGTGAGGATCAATAAGTGATCCATTATTATTCGTGGGGATGATGTGCCATTTTGCTTATCAAGTGCTATTATTTTCCATTTTGTGTGTAAGATGCCATTATATATCTTCCGTACAATGTGTCATTCTGTAAAAAATGTACAATCTATCCAATTTTGAATATACATACATTTCTTTAGAAATGTTTTATGAATTGTTTATGGTTTAGGTTTTTAATAATAGTGTGCATTTACAATGATGTTGATCATGATTACTACGGTTCCTAAATCTTTGATAGATGATGATGATGAATGATAAATGATTAATGGAAATGATGATGATGATGATGATTGTATGTGCCACTCCCAAATATATCAAATTTGCAAATAAAAACTCAAAACTTCAACCCTTGCGGGACAGTGCAACTTCTTTATTTGGCGACTAAGAAATCCTAGTCCACCAAGATAAGACTCTAAGGACATTTTTTCAAACCCGTAATTTTCTACTAATTACATTGTTATAGTGTGCCAAATCATGTACAAAAAAAACATTGATTTGTGCTTTGGATTCCATGTGATGCATGGATTTGATCATGTTATTGGTGGGAAATCAACACATGGCATACCAAAGAAAAAAGTATTGATTTATAGATTCATATACCTCTCCTTACCTTACAAAATACCCAATCAAAGTAAATTTGTTACCATATTTTATACCTTTAGTATGAACTTGTGGATTGGCTCAATGCCATGATGCTCCTCACCATCTACAAAATTCAATTCATAATGATCATACCAATCAATGATGGAAACTTTAATGTGTGTGTGTCTGTGTGAACTTACCCTTCCTTTACCTCTTCATTCATTAGGTTGTGGGTCCAATTTTCTCACATCTTAGTAGAGATATTTTCATCCAACCACGTGCTCATAACTCTATTGGAAAACTTTTTGGCTTTAAACCTTTTATGCATGGCTATTTTCATCTTAAGCATACAATTTCACTACCCAAGATTTTATATTTAGATCCATTAATTTTCTTTCATAATGCATGTCATGATAATTACACTAAATTTGACTAAAATAATTCCATTGTACTCATAAGAATGAGAAACACACTACAATTCAATCAAGCACTTGACACCAAGGTTCAAAAGGTGTTGTCACGAATAAATCAAACAGAGCTTCTTTACAACTCACAAACTCCCATGATCTAGGGAGAAACCCTTACAACCTTATGATCTGACTATAGAAACTTGAGAGGTTGTGCATTCAACCTTAGTATCTATAGAGGGATAATGGCCCCATTGAAATAGATGACATGCAACTAGTGGTGTGCCTTTCTAGTGCAGGATTTTCATTTTGCGGCCCCAACTGTGTTTAGTTCAAGTGTCAATGAAACGTGGTGAATTGGTCCTAAGTAATAAAAACCAAACCAAGAAAAAAAATTGAGTATCATAAGTTCCACAAGAGTGTTGATTAAGGTTGGTTGTCATTGATGTCAACTCTTGAAGAAAGACCCATAGCACAAAGTTTTGGGTAATGGACCCAATAGTGTTTGATGTAAATATGATTCATTATTGTTTTTTCATGGTTGATAAGAAGTAAATATGGATGAACTCCAAAGTGGTCCCCTTATGGTGA
>ML794430.1:222928-250994 GCA_009831015.1 Picea engelmannii | reverse complement strand
GGAGAGCATGTTCAGATTCCTTCCATAGATGATTTTTCTCCAGAGTATCTAACAGAACTGCAGGAAGACACCATACTTGACAGGAGGATGCGAACTTCGAAGCGAGGAAATGTGGAGTATTTGTGAGTTGGTCTTAAAGGGACAAATCCAAGAAAGGCCAAGTGGATTGAGGTTGTAACGGTGAGGGAACTATACCCTCATCTTCACATAGACTGAGATAGTCTTTTGGAGGTCCAAAAGCTTCCCAATGGGGAGGTGTGATCAAGGGATCAAATTTTGCTCAATTTTCAAAGTGCTCGGAATGTGACAAAAACAGTGCCATTGCGTCCGTCTCATCTTCCTGATTCCGGCGGTATATTTACTTTTTCAAATGGAGTCCGTATGGAGAAGATATCGGGATCTGTCCGCCAAGCCAAATAGGCAAAAATTTTGGATGCTGACTGTACCTGTCTGTACAGTCCATACGGTGACGTGGCAGGACCATACAGGTTGTACAGTGATGATGTGGCAGTTGTTTATTGGATGGTTTCTAGCAAATTGGGTGTTGACATGTGTCTTGTTGACAGCAAATAATATGAGGGCATGTGGCCCAATCCTTGGGCACCACGTGTCCCTCGTCGGTTGGTTTATGATAGTTGTATGTAAAAATTATTGGGAGTCTGTGGGGTTCGACCCCCGAACCTCCCCCCCACCATATAACATTTTCATATAACCCTCCAACCAATACGCCATACCATGTGACTTGATATGTAATCAAACATAATGTTTAAAAAGTTGTTTCAATGTATAAATGGACGGGGGTCGGGTCGGGGCTAAGCCCCGACCCGCGGTCTTATTAACATTGTATATGACCATACTTTTGGTAAACGCGCGCGGGAAGTTCACACTTGGTTCCAAACGGAATGTGCGCGGTTCTACATGACCACGTTTCATATGAGCGCGGAGGTATATGAGGTTCGGTCATATGGGGTATTCCATATGACCACGACCGGAGTGGGGAAGTTCCAACGGTTGTAATTGTTAACCACTCGTTTGCCTAAGCCCAAGGTTCCATGCGCCATACACCTAGGTGCCGAGGTGGTTAGAGGCTGGCGCGCCCTTAACCATCCTACGGTTTGCACTGGTGCGCGGTTGCATACGGGACTGAGTTTTTACGCTTAAAAGAGCGTGTGAGCCAGGTTTGTTCAAGGAGGGTGCGAATTGTAGAACCAGAGACAGCAAGCTTGAAGAGGGAGACTTCCAGGAGGCCTAACTTCTTCGTTTTTCGACCGATTGAGGTGCCAAAAGAGCCCAGACAGGGGTTTTGGGACGCTGGGAAGCCATTGGAGTAGTCGGTTTGTTAATTTGAGCATTTTAAGACATGTTTTTGAGAAATTTTTGAGCAATTAATAATAATGATCCTTTGGAAGCTGAACCAAGAGATGTAGCCCAGAAGAGGGGTGAACTCCTTTATCAATTGTTGTGCACATGTGTTTATGTTCAATGTTTATGTTGTTGTCTATGTGTATTTTGCATAAGTAATCCTTAATTTATGTGTTGCAAATTGATCCTGTTGCTTTAAACACATAACATTTCACTTGCAATAATTATTCAAGTTTTTCAAGTCTTCTTCATTTTTAGATCAATAACTATGGACATAAATTTGTTGACTGTCGATTAAGGAACTATGAACCAGATTTGAATTCCCCTGCTAAAAATGTCAAGGTTTGGAAGAAGAAAGAAAGTGACAAGTGTGGATTAGTGTTGTCAGCTCAAAGAAAAACGAACCCTTGGTATATAGACAGTGGATGCTCAAAACATATGATGGGAGACAAACGTAAGTTTCTATCTCTATGTGAAAGCAAATCAAGAAACATAACCTTTGGAAATGATGCTCTAGGTAAAATAAAGGGTAAAGGGATGGTGAGTTTAAATGATGGAAAAGGAAAAGCCCAAGATGTTCTACTTGTAGATGGGTTGAAACATAATCTGCTCGGTGTAAGTCAAATGTGTGACAGAGGATGTGAAGTGGTGTTCATGCCCAAGGAATGCAAGATAAAGTCTGTAAACTCAAGACAAGTGGTGGCCAAAGGCATAAGGACATAAAATAATGTATATGTGCTGAAAGAAAATAGAGAAGAATGTCATCTAAGAAAACATGATGAAAGTTGGTTATGGCATAGGAGACTTGGAAATCTAAACTTTGACCACTTAATCAAACTCAAAAATATCGAGGCAGTAAAAGATCTTCCGAGAATATCAAAGCCCCAAGATTCTATGTGTAAACCCTGCCAAGTAGGAAAGCTAAGCAGGACACAGTTTAAGTCCAAGAGATTTACTTCAACAGAGAAACCACTCCAACTAGTTCATATGGATTTATGTGGACCATCAAGACAAGAAGGCACATGGAAAGAAAACTACCTCATGTTGATTATTGATGATTACTCCAGACTTACTTTGGTTGCCTTTCATAAAGGAAAAAGTTGAAGCATTTGAGAAATTTAAAATATTTAAGGCTTTAACTGAGACTCAAACAGGAAAGAGGTTAAGGGCAGTAAGATCAGACTGAGGAGGAGATTTTATGTCAAGTGACTTCAAGGAATTATGTGATAAGCATGGGATCAAGAGAGAATACACAATCCCAAGAACTCCACAACAAAATGGAGTAGTTGAGAGGTAAAACATAACAGTGCAGGAAATGGCTAGGTCAATGATGAATGAGAAGAACATTGGTCAAACCTACTGGGTAGAAGCAATATACATAGCATTCCATGTTCTTAACAAAGCCCACCTCATACCACAAAGTGACAAGACACTTTATGAACTGTGGTATGGAAGACCTGCTTCAATTAAACACTTCAAAGTCTTTGGGAGTAAATGTTACATAAAGAACAATGATGAGAACCTTGGCAAATATGATGATAGGGATGTTGAAGGTATCTTCTTAGGGTATGCTACAAATAGTAAAGGATGCAAATGCTATAATAAGAGGCTGCATAAAATGGTCGACTTTATTGACGTAAAAGTTGATGAAGGAATCCCAGCAAGAGAGGTGTACAGTAATGAGTCTTCTACAGAAGACACAGCTAAAGCTAAAAATGAACAGGTCCAAGAATCAGAAAATGAAGACTCTGAATCAGATGAAGACATAGATACTCAGATAGACTCAAATCAGCCGACAACATCAAATTCCTCCTCCAGAATATCTCAAAAGAACCATCCTGCAAATCAAATAATTGGTGAAAAAGACAAAGGTGTACAAACCAAGAGAAAACTAATCAAAAACATCGAACAATCACATATAGCTCTCATATCCAGACTGGAACCCAAGAATTTTAATGAAGCTAGCAAAGATGACCATTGGGTTAAAGCAATGAATGATGAACTTGATCAGATTGAGAAAAACAATACATGGGAGATGGTTCATAGACCTGAAGGTAAAAATATCATTGGTTCCAAATGGATCTTTAAGAATAAGTTGAATGAGCAGGGACAAGTTGTCAAGAACAAAGCAAGATTGGTCTGTAAAGGGTATGCTCAGATAGAAGGACTAGATTTTGATGAAACATTTGCGCCCATAGCAATGTTAGAAGCTATCAGAATGTTTCTTGCCTATGCTTGTCATAAAAGGTTTAAAGTCTATCAAATGGATGTCAAGTCAGCTTTTCTAAATGGATATTTAAGTGAAGAAGTCTATATGGAACAACCAGAGGGTTTCGAACTGTCTGATAACCCTGACTTAGTATGCAAGCTAAGGAAATATGTATATGGGTTAAAACAAGCCCCTCGAGCATGGTATCACAGACTGGATATGTATCTCAAAGACAAAGGGTTCAAGAGAGGAACAGTTGACAACAATTTGTATATCAAAATAGAGGATAATGATCTGCTCATCGTATTGGTATATGTAGATGACATCATCTTCAGATGTAATAATGATTCATTGGTACAATGGTTTGCTTCTTCCATGGAGTCTGAGTTTGAAATGTCTATGATAGGTGAACTGTCATTTTTTCTTGGTCTGCAAATTACTTAGAGGTCTGAAATGATGTTCATTTCTCAAGAAAAATATCTAAGAGAAATGTTGAAAAGGTTTCAAATGGAAGACTCTAAACCTGTGGGCACACCTATGGTTATTGGATGCAAATTAAGTAAGAATGATGACTCACCTGATGTTGATCAAAGTTCATATAGATCAATGATCGGTAGCCTGTTGTACATCACAGCATCTCGCCCAGACATAATGCATGTTGTTGGAATGGTTGGAAGATATCAGTCTGCACCTAAACAGAGTCATTTGCTAGCTGTCAAAAGGATATTCAGATATTTGAAAGAAACAATGAATTATGGCCTATGGTATCCTAAGAATCGGAATTTTCAATTATCAACCTACTCAGATGTTGATTGGGCTAACTACATGGATGAAAGGAAAAGCATGAGTGGAGGTGTGTTCTTCTTAGGAGATTCTCTAGTAGCATGGTTGAGTAAAAAGCAAGGTTCCATTTCTTTATCGACTACAGAGGCAGAGTACATTGTTGTTGCTACTTATTGCACTCAGGTATTATGGATGATTCAGACACTTGCAGACTTGGAGGTAAAATATGTTGCACCGATCCCAATTCATTGTGATAACACTAGTGCCATCAGTGTGTCCAAGAATCTTGTATTCCACTCCAAGACCAAGCATATTCCCATAAAATACCATTTTCTGAGAGAGCAGTTCACCAATCAGATTGTTTAGGTCCATTACATTCCAACCACAGAACAAATTGGAGACATCTTTACTAAACCCCTAGCCAAGACACCTTTTGAATATCTCCGACAGAAGCTGGGTTTCATCCCGTCTCACATCTAAGAGAGTCCATCCTGTTAGGGGGAGATTGTATTGGTTGAATATATGATACCTCCTAAACATACTGCAACAGCTCAGGGGGAGCGTGTTTTCTTTGACATTGATGTCAAAGGGGGAGAAAAGGAATGGTCTGGACTGGATGCTACAGTTGGAGGTCCAAACAGATTAGCGCAACCATTCAAGGTTTCCATCAATGCCAAAGGGGGAGATTGTTGGCATGTTTACAAGAAGAGTGTGCTTTTCATTGATGGCAAGAACAGCAGCAAACGATGGAAAACAGACAGGCAAGGAAGATCAGCAGTCAGGCAAGCAAGGAAGAACAGCAGTGATCGAAAGGAAAGATCGAAGCGTTGATCTAACTCCATTTCGGAGTATCGGATACCGGGATTTCGGATACCGGGAGATGGAGATGTCAAGAACTCTCACCATAGGAGTCCCGAAGTCGCAAAGTGAAAAAGTCAAAAAGATGATCTGAATCCATTTCGGACATGCATGATTTTAGGGGCTAAATTTCACTCATGGGCTAATTTTCCATGGTTTTTCCAAAGACGAGATTCACGATTTTAAAATTGATTTTCCCAAATTCTATAGGATAAAATTATTTTACCTAAAAAAAGGCCAAAATTTTATAAAAACTATATAAAATCCTTATAAATTTGAATATTTTTACAAAAATATTGCCAAACATTTATAGTTGGCATATGAAGGATTAGTAATATTCGCCAAGGTTTCTACATTTTAAAATAAATTTCCATCCTTAAAATCATCCCTAATTTCGGAGTATCGAATACCAGGATTTCAGATATTGGGAGACGGAGAGGTCAAGAACTCTCACTACAGGAGTCTCGAAGTTGCAAAGTGAGAAAAGTCGAAAATATGACCTGACTCTAGTTCAGATTTTCACAGATTGGGACTTGAAGGTGTCAAGAACTTTCACATCAAGAATGTCGAAATCGTGATATACGAAATCATGAAGTGATCTGGGCCGACAGATCCAGGAGGTGAATGTGGAAGACCACGTCAGAAAGGACAGGTGGAAGACTATGACAAGTGGCACGATCAGACAACGACAAGTGTCAAGTTGATTTGGCATTTCAAGCCACTGGAAATCACAATTCTGAGTGACACGTGGCAGCCACTCGAGTCACGACACATCATCGAGTGACGCAAGATGACCTCACTCCAGGAGTTTTTGCTTCGGAAGTTTTAATCCATCACTCCCCTAAAGTCCTGAAGGATGAAGTCCTGGGGCAGAGGATAGTCGTCTAATCACCATGGATTGTGGACCATTGATCTAGAGATCGAAGCGCTGTAGAGAAGAGCTCGAATCGGAAAGCTCCATTTCAGATTTTTGGGGATCGGGCAATGGAGCGTAAAGAAATCCTCACATCAAGGATGTTGAAATGTCGAATTGTGAAATCGTGAAAGTGCTTTATGGATAAGTGCTTAGACATCGATGGTGGTCACATCGTCGAAGAGCTGTAGAGAAAATATTGAAGCGGCAAGCTCCATTTCAGAATTTCGGGGACCGCGACTTGGAGAGTTGAGATACCTCGCAATAGGAATTCGCGACATGCAAAACGCCAAAGTGCCAAAATGCAAAATCATGAAAGCGCGTTATGGATAAGCACTCGGTTACCTGTTGTGGTCACATGGTCGAGAGCTCGAGAGCAGAGTTTTAGAATCCAAGCTCTATTTCAGAGCTCGTGACATGGAAAGTCGAGACGACTCATCACAGAATCTCCGAAATGCGAAAGTGTGAAATATGCTTTTGGTGTAAGTTGTAGTCACAGTTGTTGGTTACATCAGCGGAATATGGGGGAAGGAGCTAGTGCAGACAAGCTCCTTTTCAGATTTTCGAGGATCGGGACATGGAGTGTAACAAAATATTCACCACGGTGATCCCAAATGGCCGAATTGTGAAATGGTGAAATAAGCGCGAGACCCATCATTTATGATCCAATGGTGCAGGTTATTCAGGAATATGATCAAAGGGATATTGTTTCTCTTCACAGTTAATCGATCAGTGGCGATTCAGTTGCTAAAGTGCTCTTTGGAGGTTCACATTGTAACTACTAGAAACCATTGATGGTTTCTTCCAGAGGACTCGAAGAGACTTCTGTGTGATTGCCAAAGGAGCTGAAGAGTCTCAAGGAATCTACCAATGGAATGAAGACTGTTCATGGAGGAAATTGACAAGTGGATGAGCGTTGAATTCTGTAACTGCAACAGAGAGGATGAGCTCGACTATGACAGAGAAGACAAAGAGTCTCAACTGTTGGAGAGGCTAAGGAATCTCAGCATAACACCCAGTGATGATGGACACATGGGTTTAACAGCCAGAGAAGCTGAAGAGTTGCAATGATGAACATTCATAGCACTCGACATGAATATCATGCAAAAGCATTGTGCATAGGGATGCACAAGGGCACAGAGACTATAAGAAGGCAGAAGAAAGAAGAGATGGTTTTTGTTGTTGAGAGGACTTCAGGAGTGTAGAAGGAGGAGTGTGCAGCAGCTGAAATACAATAGAGGAATGGTGCATTAAAGGGACATGCCAGATAGTGCATAAATGGATAAGGACATAAAGTGTAGAGAAGGGTGCAGAAGACACTGATGCAGACAGAGAAACAGAGTGTAGCAGAACAGTGATGAGACTAGTAATCCATTGAAAAACTTTATATCGTTGTAATAAGTTTTAGTAACAAAGATTAATATTTCAGGGTGGTAGGGAGGTGCTAGGGAGGATTGTTGTCCTTATAAGTTCAAGTGGGTGCTTGAACACAGGGAGTTGTAGTTTCCATCTAGTTGCAACCAAAGAAACCAGGGTGGCAGGGTGGTGCAAGGGAGAATTGTTGTTCTCTGTTTTACAGGTTGGTGCCTATATGATCGGAAGTTGGTGCTTCCATCTAGTTGGTGCTGGAACACTTGGGGAGTTGGTGCTTCCTTCTAGTTGGTGCTAGAGAAACACATGGAGTTGGTTCTTCCTTCTAGTTGGTGCTAGAGAAACCAGAGAGTTGGTGCTCTCAGCAAGTAGCAGCTTGCAAAACAGAGGTTGCAGCCTCATTATGAGTTGGTGCTCATATGTATGATAATGTAAAGAATGTAAAGATTACTTATCATATAAATAAGAAGAGGTTTTTACCCTCTATGGGTTTCCTCAGGAAATATTTGTCTTTGTGTATCTCATATGTGTGACTGATGTTGAATGTGTTATTACTTATTTCCCTGCATTATTGTGATTGTCATTGAGTAATTTGTAAAGAGTTTAAAATAAGAATAATTGTTTAAGCATGGTAACAACTGATTCACCCCTGCTCTCAGTTGTCCAACAAAATGAAAGTGTTATATCAATGTAGCATTATCATTTAATAGTTGCAAAGTAAATAAACAATGAACAAATGATCAATCATACACATAGACAGTACACTGGTGTTTTACGTGGAAACCCAAAGCGGGATAAAACCACATAATGCTTTTTCTTATATGTCTTTAAGAATTGCATTCAATGGAAGAACCAACTTCCTTTGTTTTCCAGCTCCAACTAGAAGGAGGCTCCAACCCCCTAGTTTCTTAGGCTACAACCTAAGGGAAGCTCCAACTCCCCAATTCTTTGGCTACAACCAGGAGGAGGCTACAACCCCCTATGTTCTTCGGCTACAACCGGAAGGTGGATACAACCACTTGTCCTTTCCCCATCCAGTCGCCCTGACATATAAGTAGAATGATGGAACCACTGTCACACTATCACTGTGAGATATATTGTTGTAATCATGTATCAATAAACCTACACCAAACAACCTATACCAATAACCTGAACCATGCATCAACCTGTACCTCAACCTGTAATCAACCTGTACCATAAAAAAGTGCATCAACAATGCACCAACTTGTACCAAACAACATGTAATCAAACTGTACCATAAACAAGTGCATCAACCATGCACCAAAATGTACCTCAACCTATACCATGAACAAGTGTGTCAACCATGCACCAAACCTGTACAAATAACCTGTCCAAACAACCTATCACAACAACCGGTCTCATCAATATTATCTACCAAATCATATCTACTCACCAAGATCAATCACCAAGACAACTCTCAAAGATGTGCATCAACCAAGCATAACACAACAACTCATAATCATCGCCAAGATCAATATATGCTTCTAATAATACACCAAGACTAGTATGCTACATCATCCATAAACCATGTGTCAAAAACACTCCTAAAAATTTCCTCCAACCATGTATGAAGTATGTACCAATCATGTATCAACTACTCATCAACTATGACTCATCAATATGTACCAACATCATCAACTATACACCTCATGTATGTGCCAACTCATCAACTACTTGTCTCAACCATGTACCCAACATGTACCTCCACCAAAATCCCTCATCAATTTCATCATCCAAATCTAATTTGTAACTTTGTAATAGACCTGGTGTATATGATCACATACCTGCAAACCTTCCTTAACTTTAACAACAAGATACTAGCATATTCATCAAACTTTACTTTAGTCGCACGTGACTAATTTTGGATTAGTCAAAAACCCTAACTTGCAATAATCATAACTATGTACCTATAATGAATAAATATCTGAAAATGGTACACAATGTTCGTCAGTGTCATTTATGAAATTCCTCCAGATTTCACTACTTGGAACCTCTCAGAAAAGGATTTATAGAAAAAATGGCATACCTTGTTCAATTATGGCTTATTCTAGAGAGAGAACTTGTAGAGAATGCCCTACACAGAATGTTTGTTGTATGGATCTAAAATTTGTACACAAAATACTAAAGATTGTACTCTAACCAACATATTTGGTCTTACTGAATTTGGATCTGTTATGAATAAGTTAAGACTTTTTTACCCTACACACCTATTTTAGACTAGTTTTAGGACTAGCCACAAACCTTATTTTCCACGGCATGTAACTCCAAAAATACAATGACCCACAATATGAAATTTGTATCATGACTACTTGGGTATGTTTCTCTATGGCCTCCCAATTTCATGGTCTGAATCATTCTAGAAAACAAATTATTGTGAAAATGGTGAGATGACATGTAAATAACATACCTTAGAAAACATCATCAAAAGAATTTATCCTCCCTTGAATTTCGGCCTTCTTTACTTCACCTTCCCTCTGAAATTCGGATTAGATATCATTTGGTTACCTCAATCACCTATAGATATTCAATATTCTTAAGTGTGATTAAAATGAGAGAGCCTTGCATCTTATTTATACTTTCATGTAGCTTCCTCAAGGGGTTACCATTTAACCATCTTAACCCACTTTCCTTATTTTAGGGTTAACCCACTTCTAACCACTTGTCCACTTAGTAATTTCTCCATTAAATTTATTATTTAAATAATTTATTTTGTATTCACTTTGACTTATAGTACACTCATCACTTCACTTTATTATTTACCTTCTAAAATCTCTTAAACCACTTTGACTACTTTGACTTTTTGGGGCTTCTAGATGACTCATGAGGGTTCTCCAACTTCACATGGACATAAATCTCTAACCGTGAGGAGTTATGTGATGTTCCACATACCACCGAAAATGGCATCAAATGTACTATCCATATAGAATATTCTTACCTACAAATATATCAAAACTCATACCATTATCCATAAAACAAACTTGGTTCCATTACCCAAACCTTTCTCCAACTTCACATGGCCATAACTTTCTAACCGTGAGGAGTTATGTAACGTTCCACATACCACCGGAAATGGCATAACATGTACTATCCATATGAAATAGTCTTACCTACAAATATATCAAAACTCATACCATTATCCATAAAAAAATATCTGGTCCATTACCCAAACCTTTGTGCTACCGAAATTCGTTATCGGGCTTTCTTCAAGGGTTGACATCAATGAAAACCAACCCAAATAATAAACAATCTCCCCCTTTGGCATTGATGACAAAACTCTAATGCAATACTAAATTCATATCACTCATACTCCCCCTGTGACCATCTCTCCCCCTGTGACCATCTCTCCCCCTGGAACCATGCCTATGTGATCTTTCTCTAAGCCTGCATCTAATAAATCTATCCCCCTTTGTCATCAATGGAAAAGTTATATTTCCATTTGGGGTTTCTCCCCCTAACTGAACTATATGCGGGGATACTCCCCCTAACTGAACTCTTCCTGAAACTGATCTCCCAACCTGAATTGTCCTCTTTGTGGTGTTTCCTCATGTAGATCTAAGACATATAAGATAAGCATTCAAAAGTATTCATTTTGCAGTATAAATTACTATGAGTCTCTAGCAAAGATACTCAAAGGCTTCTCTTGGAATTGGTCTTGTAAAGATGTCTTCCACTTGTTCTTTTGTGTCAACTCTGATTTTCTTCTCTGCAACTTTCTCCCATAGAAAGTGATACTTTATTGTAATGTGCTTCGTCTTGGAGTGCATCACTGGGTTCTTTGAGATACTTATGGCACTTGTATTATCACAATAGATTGGAATGGGCTCATCATACTTAACCTATATATATATATATATATATATATATATATATATATCAAATTTTGTTTCATCCATATAACCTGAGTACAACATCCTGTTGTTGCAATATACTATGCTTCGGTTGTAGATAAGTATATTGATGATTGTTTCTTGCTTAGCCATGATACTAAACACTCACCCAAGTAGAACGTTGCTCCACTGGTGCTTCATCGGTCATCAATGCAACCTGCCCAATCTGCATTTTTGTATAGAATAAGTGATAGATCCTTTCCTTTTGGATACCATAATCCAAACTCTTATGTTCCTTTGAGATATCTTAAAATCCTCTTTACTGCTAATACATGTGATTCCTTTAGTGCTGCTTGAAATTGTGCCACCTATCCAACTGCCTGCATTACATCTAGTCTGGATGTTGTTACATTAGATATATTTCCAATCATTGACATGTATTTCCTCTGGTCTGTAGACTTTGAATCATCATCTTTTCTCAACTTGCAACTGGTTTGCATAGGAGTGGTAACTAGTTTGCAATCTTCCATTCCAAACCTCTTTAGCATTTCTCTGATATACTTAATTTGAGAAATAAAAATTCATTGGTTTCTTTGACATATATGAAGACCCATAAAGAAGGATATTTCTCCAAGTAATGACATTTCAAATTCATTCTACATATCCTTTGCAAATTTCTGGCTTAACATGTCATTAGTACTTCCAAAAACAATATCATCGACATAAATTTCAATTAATAAAATACTACCTTGAGTTACCTTGATGTAGAGGTTGTTGTCTGTGCTTCCTTTCCATAGTTCGTAGGGAGTTTTTTCATTTTTGTTTCTGAGCATTACTCTGTTTTGAATGTGAATTGTTGTATGCACTGCATGTGTCCAAAAAATATCTGTCAATTTGGAATTCATTAGCATTGTTCGAGCCATTTCCTGTGTAATTATCATCCATTATGATAATGTTCTTTTGTATCTGAACCACTCTCTAAACTAATCTATGAATCCATGCTCTCGTCCACTGTCATATATCTGTCCAAACCTGCTAAGTATTCTTACGAATCCATCTATGTTCATACTGTCCAAGACTCTACTTGCGCAATTGTCCATAATGTTGACCCATTTATCACCATACTATCATGAAGTCTTGATTAATATATCAAAATGTACTTCTGCTAACCGATTTCTCTGAATCTGTCTACTCAAACTCTGCAAGCTACTCGAAGGATGGTTCTTTGGTCTCTCACGGCTATCGTATAGACTCCCCCTGTCTAATATTCATATTACCTGGGAGTCTCTAATTCGGATGGATCATAACAATTCTTGCTCTGATGTGTATTCATCATCATCTTCATTGGTAGATTTATAATCATCTTCATTGGTAGACTCATCATCTCTCTGAGCTCTGAATTCTTTATTTTTGTCTGTGGATTCATATTTCACTACAATGCCTGAAAGTACAATCTCTTGAACTTGTTCCTTATTTACATGTCCTTCTTTTCTTTTAGTTATTTTCCAAACCTTTATGTATCTCACATCTTTCTTTTTCTCTATAGAATTTTCTTCATCTCATTTTATTTCCAATCTTGCGATCTCTGGTACTTGGTATTTGTTCACATTTTCTTCCTGTTATCTTATCCATACTTTCTTATATTTGATATGAGTGTTCTCTTTCATGGAAGTATTGATCATGCTTCTACAATCACTAGTTATGTGTCTATAGTTATGACATTTTTAACATTCAATGTTATGTGGGGGCACATAGGCACTTCTTGCTTGAACATTTCTTTTATAATCCTTGCAATCTGCAACCTTATGTCCAAAATTAGTACAATAAAAACAATGACCATAAAAGAAATTTGCATACCTGGGAGTGAATGATCTTCTTTGTGGTATAGTCCTTTTGAATTTATGCCTTGACTGAGCACGATCATGATTGAAGCTTCTTTGTGGCTTGAACATGGATGGTCTTCTTGAAGATGTATCTTCAATAGTTTTCTTAGATTTTGGTTGACCATGATTCCTTCCTTTGAGTACTTCTGCATAACTCTTTCTATTTTATTCATTCTTCTTTTCTAGCAACCTAGAGTGTTGCTCTTCATTCTCTATAACTGATGTGGATGTTTTTGTCTCTTCAACGTTCTTATTGAGCTTGACAATTTTACTTCTTAATGTGACAACTTCTTATTCAAGCTTCTCAACCTCTTCTTCTTTCTTCATTATCTGAGACTTCATGACTTCTTCTATTCTTTTTGCTTCTTCAAGCTGAATTTTTAATGAATTTATATATCTTCTTCAAGTCCTTTCTTTTCTTGACCAAACTCTACGTCAAGCTGGTTTAGGTCATTAGTTATTTCCTTAAGATGATTTGTCAATACATTCTCTCTCATTTCTGCTTCTTCCTTTTGTGTTTCTATGTTGGCTTCCAAATACTGCTTTTGATATTCAATATTTTCTTCAATCTTCCTAGCTTCATCTAGTTGAGTTCTTAAGTTCTCAATGACCTATTGGGATTCTTCAAAACTATGAACACTTTCCTTTTGTTTCATCAATTCTTTCTTGAGTGACTTGTTTTCTTCTCTTAGTTCATCTAAAGCACTAATCAATTATGCTTCATAATTTTCTTCCTTTTCAATTAGTTTTTCTGTCTCATTTCCTTCATGACATTCTTTTTCAAGATGTTCGCGTTTTTCACAATTAAAGAAAAACAACATACCTCTGGTGATTATTTACTCTTCATATTTTGAATTGATTTGACATGGTGAACATAATTCTTCTTGATTTGTATCTGCATATTCTTTGGCATTTTCTG
Source organism: Picea engelmannii (assembly GCA_009831015.1). NCBI lineage: Eukaryota > Viridiplantae > Streptophyta > Pinopsida > Pinales > Pinaceae > Picea > Picea engelmannii. The sequence continues at coordinate 236,848 of ML794430.1, read as the reverse complement.
AATCTGCGATGGGTGAAGAATATATGTCATGTAACTTATCCCAAAGTTCTTTGGTTGATGAACATTTACCAACCTTTTCTTTTATCGGATTGGGTAATCCTTCCCAAATGAAATCCATTGCTATTTTTTTATTCTTCTTCAATTCCTTCTAGTTACAGTCTTTTCCCTTTTTGAACTATCATATCCTGTAACAACTGATATCCAAATATAATGTCCATGTGTCTGTAAAAATACTTTCATCCTTTTGCTCCACATATCATACTTTAAACCATTCTGACCATAAAACATTGGTACTCCATTCTTAGAATAATCCATGATCTCCTTCCAATGGTTAAACTGATTCCTGAAGGAACTGGCTCTAATACCAATTGTTGGATTATTGAGAGGGGGGGTGAATCAGTAATAGAGCAATTTGATCCTTTTTCACCATAAAATGACAGTGTTATATAAATGTAACATTATCATCCAATAGTTTCAGAGTAAATGAACAATGAACAAATGAGAAATCATACACATACATAGTACACCAGTGTTTTCCGTGGAAACCCAAAGAGGGAGAAAACCACGGAATGTTTTTTCTTATATTTCTTTAAGAATTACATTCATTGGAAGAACCAACTTCCTTTGTTTTCCATCTGCAACTAGAAGGAGGCTCCAACCCCCTAGTGTCTCACGCTACAATCTGAGGGAAGCTCCAACTCCCCAATTCTCTGGCTACAACTAGAAGGAGGCTACAACCCCCTATGTTCTCTGGCTACAACCAGAAGGTGGCTACAACCACTTGTCCTTTCCCTATCCAACTACTCTGATGTATAAGTAGAATGATGGAACCATTGTCAGACTATCATTGTGATATATATTGTTGTAACCTTGTACCAATCAACCTGCACCAAACATATGTACCAATAACCTGAACCATGCATCAACATATACCTCAACTTGTAATCAACATGTACCATAAACAAGTGCATCAACAATGCACCAACCTGTACCAAACAACATGTAATTAACCTATACCATAAACAAGTGCATCAACCATGCACCAACATGTAACTCAACCTGTACTATGAACAAGTGCATCAACCATGCACCAAACATGTACAAATAACCTATCACAACAACTTGTCCAAACAACCTATCACAACAACTTGTATCATCAATATTATCAACCAAATCAGATCTAATCACCAACATCAATCACCAAGACAACTCTCAAATATGTGCATCAACCAAGCATAACACAACAATTCATAATCATCACCAAGATCAATATGTGCTTCTAATAATATACCAAGACTAGTATGCTACATCATACATAAACCATGAGTCAACAATACTAATAACAAGTGCCTCCAACCATGTGCCAAGTATTTACCAATCATGTATCAACTACTCATCAACTATGACTCATCAAGATGTACCAACATTATCAACTATGCACCTCATGTATGTGCCAACTCATCAACTACTTGTCTCAACCATGTACCCAACATGTACCTCAACCAAAATCCCTCATCAATTTCATCATCCAAATCCGATTTGTAACTCTGTAATAGACCTGGTGTATATGATCACATACCTGCAAACCTTCCTTAAATTTAACAACAAGAGACTAGCATTTTCATCAAACTTTACTTTAGTCTCACATGACTAATTTTGGATCAGTCAAAAATACTAACTTGCAATAATCATAACTATGTACCTATAATGAATAAAGATTTGAAAATGGTACACAATTTTCTTCAGTGTATTTTATGCAATTCCTCCTAATTTCACTACTTGGAACGTCTCAGAAAAGGATTTATAGCAAAAATGGCATACCCTTTTCAATTATGGCTTATTCTAGAGAGAGAACTTGTAGAGAATGCTTTGCACTGAATATTTGTTGTATGGATTTAAAAATTGTACATAGAATACTACATATTGTACTCTAACCAATACATTTGGTCTTACTGAATTTGGATCTGTTATGAAAAAGTTATGATGTTTTTACCCGAAACACATGTTTTAGACTAGTTTCAGGACTAGCCACAAACCCTATTTTCCACGACGGGTAACTCCAAAAATACAACGAACCATAAGCTGAAATTTGTATCATAGCTACTTGGATATGTTTCCTCAATGGCCTCCCAATTTCATAGTCTGAATCATTCTATAAAAAATGTTATTGTGGAAATGGTGAGATGACCTGTAAAGAACATACCTTAGAAAGCATCGTCGAAAGAATATATCCTCCCTTGAATTTTGGCCTTCTTTACTTCACCTTCCCTCTGAAATTCAGCTTAGATATCCTTTAGTTACCTTAGTCACCTATAGATATTCAATATGCTCAAGTGTGATTAAAATGAGAGAGCCTTGCCTCTTATTTATACTTTCATGTATCTTCCTCAAGGGGTTACCTTTTAACCATCTTAACCCACTTTCCTTATTTTAGGGTTAACCCACTTGTCCACTTAGTAATTTCTCCATTAAATTTATTATTTAAATAATTTATTTTGTATTCACTTTGACTTATATTACACTCATCACTTCACTTTATTATTTACCTTCTAAAATCTCTTAACCCACTTTGACTACTTTGACCTTTTGGGGCTTCTATATGACTCATGAGGGTTCTCCAACTTCACATGGCCATAACTCTCTAACCGTGAGGATTTATGTGGCATTCCACATACCACCGGAAATTGCATGACATGTACTATATATATAGAATATTCTTACCTGCAAATATATCAAAATGCATACCATTATCCATCAAACAAACTTGGGTCCATTACCCAAACCTTTATCCAACTTCACATGGCCATAACTCTCTATCTGTGAGGATTTAAGTGATGTTCCACATACCACCGGAAATGGCATGACATGTACTATCCATCTAGAATAGTCTTACCTACAAATATATGAAAACTCATACCATTATCCATAAAACAAACTTGGGTCCATCACCCAAACCTTTGTGCTACCGAAATTTTCTATCGAACTTTCTTCAAGGGTTGACATCAATCAAAACCAACCCAAATAATCAACACCAGGTGGAAATCAGTGACCATCCACCTCTTCCACCTAATCAACATTTCTGAGCCCATGGTTTATCAAAACCATGGTACCCACCCATGGTATTTGAAGAGAGGAAATAAATAAAATAAATAACAATAATAAATGGTAAGAATATATTTGCATGGTTATTAATTTAGATTTTACCACTCGTGGTATGATCCCATGGTTTTTGTAACCCATGGTATTGTAAAATGAGATAAAGAAAATAAAAATATATAGTAATATTAAAACAAGTAAAATGATATGACTTTTGAGGGAATGGGCATTGTAAGTACTATATATACGATCCCCCCATTTGTAAAAGGATATAGTATTATTCCTTGGTGATGTAGCCAACAAGGCCACTCTTTGTACCTCTTGTAATATTATTTTGCAAATGCACGTAGCCAACATCTCTTTATCTTCAGAGATAAGCTACCACCATTCTAACCCATTTGTATTCTATAGCACTCTACTATTTTATTCATTAATAAAAGTTGGGTTTCATTGTATTTATGTGTTCTATGTTATAGTTTTGTGTGTATCTCATTTCGTTCTAAATATAATTTGTCTTAGTGGTATCAAAGCAGTCTGCTCCTTGTTATTTATTGATGCATGTCCTCGACGAGGTTAGGGTATACATAGTTGGGTCTTGCGCTAGTTTTTCTTTGGGACGACCGCTCTCACTAGCCTAAGAAACCTCGCATGGTGGAAGAAAAGATAGATAGTATAATTTTTCTTATGGATAGAACTGTGTGATCGGTTTTGATACATCCAATGTTTCGAGTGGACACTCCACCCATTATCAGGGACATGAGAAGTTATTACGAATAGAAAAGAGTGTTGAGGCTTGAATATATAGAAGAGGAATGGTCACAAATAAAAGATAACGGATAGAAATGGATAAAATAATAAATTAATAGAAATACTCGTTGAGATTAGGTAATGGATAAATAATTAATGATAAGGTCGAGATTCAAAGAAATTAGGAATAAAAATAATGAGAATGGAATATAAATAGTATTAAATTATAAAATTATTAAAGGGGGGTTAATAATGCAAACTAATGGATTAGGTTAATTAATAAAAGGGGGAGATTTAAAATATAAATATTGTGAGATAATAATAAAACATGATAGAATGTTAAAAAAGGTATGAATTGGGGCCAAAGGGATTTTCTTGATTAAGAGAGAAATTTAAAATAGGTAAAATGAGATAGTAATAAATCGGATCAACTGGATGGGAAAATTGGTGAAACCAATAAGATAAGGGAGATAAACTATGGGGCCATCCTAATGAAAAAAGGGAGTTTGATGAGGATAGGGAAGAGGATAAGGCTAGAGAAGAGGATAAGGATCATGTAACAGAAATCTAAAAGGAGGAAACCTAGTGATTCAGGTGATGAATAGTGGGCTTCTATGATTGGCTAAGTTTGTATCCATCTTCGTGATTAAAGTTATTGGGATGTTGTTCTATTTCATGGGCCTCGTGAATGAGATGGGAGGAGTAATGAATGAGATGGGAGGAGTAATGAGGAGATGAGGCTAAAATTTTTGTTTGGTTAAAGAAAAATAGGTGCTTGTAATTGAAAGAGTGTTCCACAATATTTGATTTGGATATATGGTTGTAGGTAGTATCGGCTATATGTTATTTAACCTTGGATTTAAAGGTTCTACCAGTTTGACCTGTGTAACATTTTCCATGAGAACGGGGAATTTGGTAAACTCCTAGTCCAAGCATCGGGTCGAACTTATCTTTGGATGTTCTAAAAAGTTGTTTAAGGGTTTTGTAGGCTTTGAAGAATATCAAAACCTTGTTCAAACCCTAAAAAACCCTCAAACAACATTTTAGAATAGCCAAAGATAAGTCTGTGTAATATACCAGATATAAAAAGTATGCAAAACAGAAATAAAATGCTAGAAATGGCAGAATAACAGCAATATAACTAGAACAATCACCACAATAGCACTGAAATGATATAAGAATAACAATAGAAATAGCACTTTGATTCTGAAAGAAATATTCGCGGGCCTCTTCGAGGGGGAAACCTCCAGTTGAGAAGAGCTCTATTACAATAATATCCAAGCTAGGGTTCTCATACCCTCGACTCCTATTTATACTAAATATGTCTATCAAAAGAAGAATCTAGAGGAAGATCCTTCTAGAAGCGGAAGCTTCTATTAGGTCTTCTTACATTCGAATTATTCCACTTTATTGAAAGGCCTTATTAATATTGACCTTTATTACATTCGAATATATTGTTCTACCTATGTGCGGGTTAGGACCCTAACATGTTTTTCCCCTTAAAAACAGCCTTGTCCTCAAGGCTTGAGATGTGGAAATTGGTGCAGAATGGTAGTTGGTTCCCAAGTGGAATCTATTGGAGTTGTATCTTTCCACTAGACTAACACTTCCTTGATGGTTCTCTTACACAGGCAATGCTCATGCTGGTCCAAAACTGCTTGTGGTTGTAGCCAAATGGATCCTTCTTTGGCTAACTCGGGAAGGTTGGTTTGAATTCGACACTTAGTTCCAATCACCTTATTTAAGCATGAAACATGAAACACAGGATGTAGCTTAGAATGACTGGGAAAAACTAACTGATAGGCCACCTGTCCCACACACTTGAGAACTGTATAAGGACCATACAATTTGGGCGCTAGCTTCTGACAATGCTCGGCCTTGAGGGAATTTTTCTTGTAAGGCTGTGGTCGAAGAAACACCTAATCCCCTTCTACAAATTGATGTTTAGAGTGACCTTGATCTGCTTTTTTCTTCATGAAATTATGTGCCATGACCAAATTCTCTTTGAGGATACAGAGAATAGCCTCTCGAACTGTAAGCATTTGGTCAACCGCCTAGACCTTCGAGATACCAGATAAGTATGAGATAATTGAAGGTGGCTTTTGTTCGTATACCGATTCAAAAGGATTCATGCGTGTAGTTGTGTGGTATGAAGTGTTGTACCACCATTCAGCTAGGGGTAACCATTGAGCCCACTGATTTTTTTTTTCCGAGGCAAAACACCTCAAATATGTTTCCAAACACTTATTGACAAATTATGTTTGACCATCAGTCTGGGGATGATAAGTTGTGCTAAGATGCAATTGGGTGCCTTGTAGCTTGAACAGTTCTTGCCAAAAAGTGTTGGTGAAATTTGGGTCGCGATCAGAAACAACAGAATGTGGCATGCCATGAAGCTTGAATACCTGATCCATGAAAAGTTGAGCCATTGTGGATGTTGTAAATGTGTGTTGAAGAGCACAGAAATGAGTATACTTGGAAAGGAAATAAACAACCACCATGATGACTTATTTAGTTCATGATTTAGGTAAGCGTGTAATAAAATCCATAGAGATATCCCTCCAAATAGCAGGTGGAATCGGAAGTGGTTGTAGTGTGCCCAGAGATTTGACTATTTTGCCCTTGTTGCGTTGACACACATCACATTCAGCTACAAAATTATGAATGTCTTGTTTCATGCCATCCTAGAAAAAAGAGGGTTTGACCCTATCATAGGTTTTGGTAAACCCGTAGTGCCCAATTGTGGGTGTAGCATGAAACTCATAAAGTACAGTGGATTTAAGTTTGGATTGTTTGCTTAAATACAAACGGCCTTTGTATTGAAGCTCATCATGGAGCCAAGAGTACCCTGGGGAATCTGGAGCATTGGACTGCAATTGTTGGATCAGTTGTGAACTTTTGGGATTGTATAGCCATTCCTGGCGAACGGAATGGAGCCAATCTGGTACAATGAAGGAAAGAGAAAAAAGGGATTCGTCATCTTCATACTTTCGGGAAATTGCATCTGCAACCATATTGTCTTTTCCTTTTTTGTAAATGATCTCATAATCATATCCAAAGAGATTGGTCACCCATTTTTGTTGCTTCGGGGAGGAAATGCATTGTTCCAGAAAATACTTGAGGCTTTGATGGTCTGTCTTAATTTGGAAGCATTTCCCCAATAGATAAGGGAGCCACAGATCAATGGCATGCAGAATAGCCAATATTTCCTTTTCATAGATTGATTTGCCCAGATTTATTTCAGATAGTTGCTTGTTGGTAAAGGCTAAAGGCCGACCCTCTTGCATAAGGATAGCACCAATTCCTTTCCCTGAAGCATCACATTCCAAGACAAAGGTCTTTGTGAAATCAGGAAGAGCCAGGAATGGAGTGGTGCACATGGCCATATTCAAGGTTTGAAAAGCTTGAGCCACGACTAGAGTCCAAGTGAAAGAGTTCTTTTTTCAGAGTGCAGTGAGAGGTGTTGCAATCTTTCCATATTTCTCAACAAACCTGCGATAATAACCTGTTAAGCCCAGAAATCCACGCAAGATTTTGAGAGTCTTGTCAGCATGTTTACAGGCAGAGTGTGCCTGTCATTGATGGCAAGATTAGAGTGTGCAGCGATGGAAAAATAGGAACAACATAAGCTCAAGAGGATTACCGCAGATTCACACGCATTGCGTAGGTGTGCACTAGGGACGAGGTTAACTCATTGCCAAAGCTCAAGAGAGCTAGCATACTCAGGATCTTAGACGGATAAAAGGTTGAGGCCTTTGACACTTAGAAATTACTCCAAGTCAGGAGGATGTGTAAGCTCGGGAGGAGAAGCGATAGTGATCATTGGATCCCATTGAGAATTCTCTATGACTATCAGATCTAAATTCATATAGGTCGAGTGCAAAGATGGAGGACAGATCTTGGGCGTTAGATATGAGCACAGGGTACGACCATCATTGGATCCAGGAGAACCTGCACGTTCTATAAAGTGCTAGGAGAACCGGGCTTACAAAATCCCAAAAGCAGGAGGATCGTCCATCTTCGGGTAGGACACATGGTCATAGATCAACATTTTGCTTACTGGAAAGTCAAAGGAAGGAGGTGCTCTAACCTCTCGAAGTTTTGAAATACGAAACCTTGAAATCCCGAAACAGACATGACGAAGGCCCGTGAAGTTTCGAAATCACGATAAGATCTTTGATCTGACTCCATTTCAGATTTTTGGATACCGGGAGTTGGAGGAGTCAAGAATCGAGACTCTTCATCACAGGAGTCCTGAAGTTGTGAAATGTGAAACCCCAAAATCCTGAAACAGACACGACGAAGGCATGTGAAGTTTTGAAATCACGATAAGATCTTTGATCTGACTCCATTTCGGAGTTTCGGATACCGGGAGTTGGAGGAGTCAAGGAAGCAACTCGCAACAGGAATTCGCGACATGCGAAATGCCGAAATGATGAAATGTGAAATGTGTGTTCAGAATTGGATCCTGGTCATAACCTATGGTCACATCAATGAAGGCTCAAGGGAGGAGCTAGCACGAAGATAATCTCCATTACGGAGATCGCGACTTGGAGAGTCGAGATGCCTCGCAACAGGAATTCGCGACATGCAAAATCGTGAAATGCCAAAATGTGAAATCGCGAGAGCACTTTATGGATAAACGCTTGGCCACAACTGTGGGCATGTGAAGGTAGGAGCTTTCAAGGCTCCATTTTGTGATCGGGAGTTGGAAGAATCAGAGTGACTCACAACAAATTCGCGAAACGCGAAATTGCGAAATGCAGTTTCGAATAGGTTGTGGTCACAGCCAGTGGTCACATCTGCGGAAGATGGAGGAAGGAGCTAGTGAAACCAAGCTCCATTTCAAGGATCGGGACATGGAGCATCAAGATATCTCATCACAAGGAATTTCGAAATGCCAAAATGCGGAAATGCGAAAAACACCTTTTGGTGTAGGTTTCGGACACCGGGAGTTAGAGTGTCGAAACACTTCACCACAGGAATGCCGAAATGCTAAAATGTCGAAATGTGAAATGGGGAAATAAACGCAAGATCCTATGGATTTAATCCAACGGTTCTGGTTAATTGGAAACTTGATCGAAGGGTTATTGTTTCACCTCACAGGTAATCGATCAGTTACGATTCAGTTGCTGATGCATTTAACTGGAGGTTCACAGTGTAAGTTCCAGAAAGGACTGATGGTTTCTGCTAGAGTACTTGGAGAGACTTTAGGGTGACCACCAGAGAAGACTAAGAGTCTCGACTGCTAGACAGGCTAGGGAATCTCAGCATAACACCCAGTGATGATGAATGCATGGATATAACCGCTAGAAAAGCTGAGGAATTTCCATGATGATCAGGAAGAGGACTCGACACAAGGAGAACATGCAGAATAGAGAGAGTGTGTGTATGCTCGAGGGAGTGAAGCGGTGGCAAGGTGGAGTGGCAGTGTATATCCCAATTTGGAGAATAATGGTGCAGGTAGAGCATGCAAAATCATTGTGCATATAGCATGCACAAGGTGCACAGAGACTATAAGAATGCAGAACAAAGAAGAGATGAAGGCTGATGTTGAGAGTGATTCATGTGAGGAGAAGGAGGCAGATTGCAGCAGCTGAAATGCACAGAAGAGGAATGGTGCATAGAAGGGACATGGCACACAGAGCATAAAAGGCAGAAGAACATAAAGCGTAAGGAGAGTGTGCAGGAATACATCGATGCAAGTAGATCATAGCAGTGTAGCAGAACAGTGATGAGACCAGTAAGCCATTGATAAATATTGTATCATTGTGATAAATTTATATATAGAAAACTTTATATTTCAGGGTAGTAGGGAAGTTCTAGGGAGGATTGTTGTCCTCATAGGTTCAATTGGGTGCTTGAACACAGGGATTTGTAGCTTCCATTTGGTTGCATCCAGAAAAACCAGGGTGGCAGGGTGGTGCAAGGGAGAACATTGGTTCTTTGATATACAGGTCGGTGCCTGGGTAACTGGAAGTTGGTGCTTCCATCCAGTTGCTTCTGGAACACTTAGGAAGTTGGTGCTTCCTTCTAGTGGGTGCTAGAGAAACTAGGGAGTTGGTGCTTCCTTCTAGTGGGTGCTAGAGAAACCAGGGAGTTAGTGCTTCCTTCTAGTAGGTGCTAGAGAAAACAGAGAGTTGGTGCTCTCAACAAGTTGCAGCTTGCAAAACAGAGGTTGTAGCCTCATTATGATTTGGTGCTCATAAGTATTATAATGTACAGAATGTAAATATTACTTAGCATATAAAGAAGAAGAGGTTTTTACCCTTTACGGGTTTCCTCAGGAAATATCTGTCTCTGTGTATCTCATATGTGTGAATGATATTGAATTTTCTATTGCTTACTTCCCTGCATTATTGTGATTGTCATTAAGTGTTCTGCAAAGAGTTTAAAATAAGCATAATTGTTTAAGCACGGTAACAACTGATTCACCCCCCCCTCTCATTTGTTCAACAATTGGTATCATAACCAACCCATTTTATCTAAGGGTAGATCCTAGAGCTTAAACATGTCAATCCATGAAGGAAATTCAACCAATAAGGCCCCTCTGTTCAATGGAACAAACTTTGCCTTCTGGAAAGTTAGAATGAGAACCTACATAATGGATTTAGGTGCATATCTCTGGGATGTGGTAGATACTGGATATGTAAATCCAGTTGTACTAGCTAATAAGGATGACAAGCTAGAATTTAGCTTCAACGCTAAGGCTATGAATGTTATCTTGAGTGGGCTTGCAGAAGCAGAATTCGTAAAAGTTATGCACCTAGAAACTGCCAAAGAAATGTGGGACAAACTCATTAGTAGTTATGAAGGTAATGAGAAGGTAAAGGACGTCGAGCTTCAAACCTACAAAGTACAGTTTGAACAGCTGAAGATGAAAGAAGATGAAATTGTTGGAAAATACTTTCTGAGAGTTGAAGAACTAGTAAATGCAATGAAAGCACTTGGTGAAAAAATTGAGGAACCTTCTTTAGTTCAGAAAATTTTGAGATCTCTACCAAATAGGTTCAACCCGAAGGTCTCTGCTATAGAAGAAATTAATGATCTAAAAACCTTGGATTTTGATCAACTTCTAGGAACATTGACTGCATATAAAATGAGAATAGTTAAAGATAAACCCACCTCCAGAGAAGCATCATTTAAAGCAGACAAGAATGAGGATTATGAGCCTGATGAAATTGAAGCAAAATTTGTGAAGAGACTGAAGAAGGGATCAGGCAAATACAAAGGTAAACTGCCTTTCAAATGTTTCAACTGTGGTAAGATAGGTCACTTTGCAAATAAATGTCCTCACAAAAGAAAGGATCAGACATGTGATGATGAGGAGAAGCACAAACACAGAAATTTCTTTAAAGAGAATAATTTTAAGAAGAAAAGTCTTTGTGTAAACAATGATGATGATCCTTCAGATAATGAAGACAACGACTCCTCTATTAAAGATAAACTAAATGATTTTATGCTTATGGCTATGGGATATTTTGATGATGAACACACAAGAGGTGAAATGGATGATGAATAAGTTGTGGTGGATATGGAAGGTGAATTAATCAGTGCTTTGGAAGAAATTGACAGACTCGGAATTAAGAACAGAAAGCAAAAAAAATTGTTGATACAGTTCGAGAAAGACAATAAACAACCTGATGAAGACTTTTCCCTACTAAAAGTGGAATTAGAAGAGGCAAAGAAAATTGAAGACATTCTGAAACAACAGTTATCAAAAAAGAAGGCAAGATGTGAAGCTCTGGAAAAAGAAGTAGTGAAAACCAGGAAAGAGTTAGAGAAGTTTCAAGCCTTGTATCATCAGAATCTGTCAAGTATCAAAGCATCAGAAGGATTAACCTCCATTCTAAATCAGCAAAGAAACCCAAAGGTGAAAGTTGGATTGGGGTATGAAGAAGGATCAAGTAGTGATCATCCAAGTAATACATAACCTATCAAGTTTGTCAAATCCTCAAACATTGACAACAGTCACTCTGCAGAAACAAAGAAAGAAAATCAGTAACCAAGAAGGAATGAAAGAAAAAGTACCAGAACCGAATCTGTAGATCGGAGAGATTATCGGCATGAAAGAAATCGACCTCCTCAAAGAAGACAGATTTTTTCAAGGTACAAAGGCTTTTTCTATGGTTATTGTTTTTTCTGCTCTAATTTTGGTCACAAAGCTATAAATTGTTCTTTAAGATTTAGATATGAACAATCAAGATATTCAACGAATAACCATCTTCCACAACAAAGATCGAGACAACCAAGCAACAAACAACCTCAGACTATAAATCATGTGATGGCTGGGAAAAGGACGCAGGTTAAACATAACAATAGTTATGAGCATAACAATCGCTATGATCTTCTATTTAGTGAGCCAGAATGTTACATCTGTCATAACTATGGACATAAAGCTGCAAATTGTCGCTTAAGGAATTACAAGCCAGATTTGATCCCCACTGCTGAAAATGTCAAGGGTTGGAAGAAGAAACAAGATGACAAGTGTGGACTAGTGTTATCAGCCCAAAGACAAAATAATTCCCAGTATATTGACAGTGGATGTTCCAAACATATGACTGGATACAAAAGTAAGTTTCTAACTCTAAGTGAAAGCAAATCAGGGAATGTAACTTTTGGAAAGGATGCACCAGGAAAAATAAAAGGTAAAGGAATGGTAAGTTTGAGTAATGGAAAAGGGAAAGATCAAGATGTGTTATTTGTAGAAGTTCTGAAACATAATCTGCTCAGTGTCAGTCAAGTCTGTGACCGAGGATGTGAAGTCATTTTTACCTCTAAAGACTGTAGAATAAAATTTGTAAATTCATGACACCTAGTTGCAAAAGGAATAAGAACAGAAAACAATGTTTATGTGTTAAAAGAAGAAAAAGAAGAATGCCACTTAAGCAAGTATGATGAAAGATGGTTATGGAATAGGAGACTTGGACATCAAAACTTTGACCACTTAATCAAGCTCAAAAATCTTGAGGCAGTAAAAGATCTTATGAGAATATCAAAGCCCCGAGATTCTATGTGTAAACCTTACCAAGTCGCAAAGCTAACCAGGACACAGTTTAAGTCCAAGAGCTCTACTTCAACAAAGAAACCACTCCAACTAGCTCATATGGATTTATGTGTACCATCAAGACAGGAAGGCACAGGGAAAGAAAACTACTTCATGCTAATTATTGATGATTACTCCAGACTTACTTGGGTTGCCTTTCTCAAGGAAAAAGTTGAAGCATTTGAGAAGTTTAAAATATTTAAGGCTTTAACTGAGAATCAAACAGGCAATAGGTTAAAGGAAGTAAGATCATACAGAAGAGGAGAATTTAAATCAAGTGATTTCAAGGAATTATGTGATAAGCATGGGATCAAGAGAGAATACACAATCCCAAGAACTCCACAACAAAATGGAGTAGTTGAGAGGCAAAATAGAACAGTGCAGCAAATGGCCAGGTCAATGATGAATGAGAAGAACATTGGTCAAACCTACTGGGTAGAAGCAATACACACAGCAGTCCATGTTCTTAACAAAGCCCACCTTAGACCACAAAGTGATAAGACACCTTATGAACTGTGGTATTGGAGACCTGCTTCAATCAAACACTTCAAAGTCTTTGGGAGTAAATGTTACATAAAGAATAATGATGAGAACCTTGGCAAATATGATGACAGGGTTGATGAAGGTATATTCTTAGGGTATGCTACAAGTAAAGGATATAGATGCTATAATAAGAGGCTGCATAAAATGGTTCATTGTATTGACATAAAAGTTAATGAAGGAATCCTAGCAAGAGAGGTGTACAATAATGAGTCTTCTACAGAGGACACAGCTAAAGCTGAAGATGAACAGGTCCAAGAATCAAAAAATGAAGACTTTGTATCAGATGGAGACACAGATACTCATATCGACTCAAATCAGCAGATAACTTCGAATTCCTCCTCCAGTATCACTCAAAAGAATCATCCTGCAAGTCAGATAATTGGTGAAAAAGACAAAGGTGTACAAACCAGGAGAAAGATAATCAAAAACACCGAACAATCACATATAGCTTTCATATCCATGTTGGAACCCAAGAATTTTAATGAAGC
>ML794430.1:203867-222337 GCA_009831015.1 Picea engelmannii | reverse complement strand
AGACTGGATACGTATCTCAAAGACAAAGGGTTCAAGAGAGGAACAATTGACAACAATCTATATATCAAAACAGAGGATAATGATTTTCTCATCGTGTTGGTCTATGTAGATGACATCATCTTTGGATGTAATAAGGATTCATTTGTACAATGGTTTGCTTCTGACATGGATTCTGAGTTTGAAATGTCTATGATAGGTGAACTGTCATTTTTTCTTGGTCTGCAAATTACTCAGAGGTTTGAAGGGATGTTCATTTCTCAAGAAAATTATCTAAGAGAAATTTTGAAAAGGTTTCAAATGGAAGATTCTAAACCTGTGGGCACACCTATGGTTACTGGATGAAAATTAAGCAAGGATGATGACTCACCTGATGTTGATCAAAGTTCATATAGTTCAATGATAGGCAGCCTATTGTACATCACAGCATCTCGCCTAGACATAATGCATGTTGTTGGAATGGTAAGAAGATATCAGTCTACACCTAAATAGAGTCATTTGCTAGTTGTCAAAAGGATATTCAGATATTTGAAAGAAACAATGAACTATGGCCTATGGTATCCTAACAATCAGAATTTTCAATTATCATTCTACTCAGATGTTGATTGGGCTAACTGCATGGATGAAAGGAAAAGAAAGAGTGGAGGTGCATTCTTCTTAGGAGATTCTCTAGTAGCATGGTTGAGTAAAAAGAAAGGTTCCATTTCTTTATCAACTATAGAGGGAGAGTACATTGTTGTTGCTACCTGTTTCACTCAGGTATTATGAATGATTTAGACACTTGCAGACTTGGAGGTGAAATACACTGCACCGATCCCAATTCATTGTGATGACACTAGTGCCATCAGTGTGTCCAAGAATCTTGTATTCCACTCCAAGACCAAGCATATTCCCATAAAATACCATTTTTTGAAAGAGCAGGTCACCAATCAGATTGTTTAGGTCCATTACATTCCAACCACAGAACAAATTGCAGACATCTTTACTAAACCCCTAGCCAAGACACCATTTGAATATCTCTGACAGAAGTTGGGTGTCATCCCGTCTCACACCTAAGAGAGTCCATCTTGTTAGGGGGAGTTTGTATTGATTGAATATTTGATACCTCCGAAAAATACTGCAACAACTCAGGGGGAGCATGTTTTCTTTGACATTGATGTCAAACGGGGAGAAAAGGAGTGGTCCGGACCAGATGCTACAGTTGGAGGTCCAAACAGATTAGCGTAGTCATTCAGGGTTTCCATCAATGCCAAAGGGGGGGATTGTTGGCATTTTTACAAGCAGAGTGTGCTTGTCATTGATGGCAAGATCAGAGTGTGCAGAAATGGAAAAACAGGAACAATGTAAGCTCAGGAGGATTAGCATAGAGTCACACGTAGTGCGTAGGTGTGCACCAGGGATGAGGTTAACTCATTTCCAAAGCTCATGAGAGATAACATACTTAGGATCTTAGACGGATCAAAGGTTGAGGCCTTTGACACTTAGAAATTACTCCAAGTCAGGAGGATGTGTAAGCTCGAGAGGAGAAGCGACAGTGATCATTGGATCCCATTGAGAATTCTCGATGATCGTCATATCTGAATTCAGATAGGTCGAGTGCAAAGATGGAGGACATATCTCGGGCATTAGATCTGAGCATAGGGTCTGACCATCGTTGGATCCAGGAGAAGCGGGCTTACAAAATCTCCAAAGCAGGAGGACCATCCATCTTCGGGCAGGACACATGATCACAGATCAACATTTTGTTGACTGGAAAGTCAAAGGAAGGAGCTGCTCTAACCTCTTGAAGTTGTGAAATGCGAAACCCTGAAATCCCGAAACAAACACGACGAAGGCCCATGAAGTTTCGAAATCACGATAAGATCTTTTATCTGACTCCATTTCGGAGTTTCGGATACTGGGAGTTTGAGGAGTCAAGAGTCGAGACTCTTCATCAGAGGAGTCTTGAACTTGCGAAATGCGAAACCCCGAAATCCCGAAACAGACACAATGAAGGCCCGTGAAGTTTTGAAATCACGATAAGATCTTTGATATGACTCCATTTCGGAGTTTCGGATACCGGAAGTTGGAGGAGTCAAGGAAGCAACTCGCAACAAGAATTTGCGACATGCGAAATGCCGAAATGCGAAATGCATGTTCAGAATTGGCCCCTGGTCATAACCTATGGTCACATCGACGAAGGCTCAAGGGAGGAGCTAGCATGAAGCTAATCTCCATTCCGGAGATCGTGAATTGGAGAGTCGAGATGCCTCGCAAAAGGAATTCATGACATGCGAAATCGCGAAATGTCAAAATGCGAAATCACGAAAGCACTTTATGGATAAACACTTGCTCACCAATGTGGGCATTTGAAGGGACCTTGCAAGTTGCAAGGCTCCATTTCGTGATCGGGAGTTGGAAGAGTCAGAGTGACTCGCAACAAATTCGTGAAACGCAAAATTGTGAAATGCAATTTTGAATAAGGATGTGGTCACAGCCAGTGGTCACATCTACGGAATATGGAGGAAGGAGCTAGTGCAACCAAGCTCCATTTCGGGGATCGCGACATGGAGCGTCAAGATATCTCATCACAAGGAATTATGAAATGTTGAAATGTCGAAATGTGAAAAACACCTTTTGGTGTAGGTTTCGGATACCGGGAGTTAGAGTGTCGAAACACTTCACCATAGGAATGCCAAAATGTCGAAATGTCGAAATGAGAAATGGGTAAATAAATGCAAGAACCTATGGATTTAATCCAACGGTGTTGGTTAATTGGAAACTTGATCGAAGGGTTATTGTTTCACCTCACAGGTAATCGATCAGTTACGATTCAGTTGCTGATGTGTTTTCTTGGAGGTTCACAGTGTAACTACCAGAAAGGACTGATGGTTTCTGCCAGAGGACTTGGAGAGACTTCAGGGTGATCACCAAAGAAGATGAAGAGTCTCGACTACTAGACAGGCTAAGGAATCTCAGCATAACACCCAGTGATGATGAACGCATGGATATAACCGCCAGAAAAGCTGAGGAATTGCCATGATGATCAGGAAGAGGACTCGACATGAGGAGAACATGCAGAATAGAGAGAGTGTGTTTATTCTCGAGGGAGTGAAGCGGTGGCAAGGTGGAGTGGCAGTGTATATCCCAATGTGGAGAATAATGGTGTGGGTAGAGAATGCAGAAGCATTGCACATATAGCATGCATAAGGTGCACAGAGACTATAAGAATGTAGAACAAAGAAGAGATGAAGGTTGTTGTTGAGAGTGATTCATGTGAGGAGAAGGAGGCAGACTGCAGCAGCTGAAATGCACAGAAGAGGAATGGGGCATATAAGGGACATGGTGCACAGAGTATAAAAGGAAGAAGAACATAAAGCATAAGGAGAGTGTGCAGGAAGACATTGATGTAGGTAGAGCAGAGCAGTGTAGCAGAACAGTGATGAGACCGGTAAGCCATTGATAAATATTGTATCACTGTGATAAATTTATATATAGAAAATTTTATATTTCAGGGTGGTAGGGAGGTGCTAGGGAGGACTATTGTCCTCAGAGGTTCAAGTGGGTGCTTGAACACAGGGAGTTGTAGCTTCCATCTGGTTGCAGCCAGAAAAACCAAGGTGGCAGGGTGGTGCAAGGGAGAACATTGGTTCTCTGATATACAGGTCGGTGCCTAGGTAACTGGAAGTTGGTGCTTCCATCCAGTTGGTGTTGGAACACTTAGGAAGTTGTTGCTTCCTTCTAGTGGGTGCTAGAGAAACCAGGGAGTTGGTGCTTCCTTCTAGTGGGTGCTAGAGAAACCAGGGAGTTGGTGCTTCCTTCTAGTGTCATTATTGTGATTGTCATTAAGTGTTTTGCAAAGAGTTTAAAATAAGCATAATTGTTTAAGCACGGTAACAACTTATTCACCCCACCCTCTCAGTTGTTCAACAAGTCTTTGGGTGAGGCCAGTCTTGCATAGCTTCAATCTTTTTAGGATCCACCCTAACGTTGTCCTTGCCAACCAGATGACCCAAGTACTCGACTTCTGAGGCGCCAAAAGAACATTTAGATTGTTTCAGGAAAAGTTGGTGCTGAGAGAGTAGATGGAGAACTCAATCCACATGGGTAAGATGGTATGTCCAAGTTTTTCTATATATGAGGATATCATCAAATAAAGCTAAGACAAAATGACGGAGAAAAGGACAGAAGACATGATTCATGAGGCTTTGGAAGGTGGAGGGGGCATTACACAAGCCAAAGGGAATGACCAAAAACTCATAGTGGCCCTCATGAGCTCTAAAGGAAATCTTGGGAATGTATGCCTCTTTCATACGTATCTCATGGTAGCCAGAACGAAGATCGAGTTTAGTAAAGAACTAGGTGCCACTCAATTCATCCAAGAGGTCATCAATGATAGGGATGGGAAAGTTGTCTTTAATGGTAAGTTTGTTGAGGGCACGAAAGTTAGGACACATTCGCCAAGAACCTTATTTTTTCAGGACCATGACCACATGAGAAGAATAGGGGCTCGTACTAGGGAGGATAATGCATGTGTTAAGGAGTTCCTAGACCATTTTCTCAATTTCATTTTTTTGGGAAAAGGGGTGACAATACGGACGCATATTGGGAGCAAGGCTTCTTGGTACAAGGGGAATGGAATGATCATGAACACCATGGGAAGGAGGGAGTCCCTGGGGAGTGGAAAAGACCACTTGATGTTTAGAAAGGATGGATTGGAGGTCTTGCGACACCGAGGGTGTCTTTGTTGCTTGTATGGTATGGACTTGGGAAATAACACCATAATTACCTTTTTTTAGCAGCTTTTCCATGCGATGGGAACTAATGATCTCAGGTGAACTGACGGTGATGCCTTGGAACTTATATTGTTGGCCCTCCTGTTCGAATTGCATGGTTAATTCCTTAAAATCCATGAGAATGGGACCCAAATTCCTTAGCTAGTCTGCACCCAACACAATGTCACAATCACCCATGTCGATAGAAAACATATGAGATTTGAGGTGGTAGTCACCAATTTGGAGACGCACATTTTCACAACGCCCCCCACATTTCATGGAGCCACCATTAGCAATCATGATTTGGAAATTATTGACGGCATGGATGTAGCAATGAGTTTCTTGGGCAATGCGGTGATGAATAAAATTATGGGTGCTTCCACTATCAACCAGAATGATGACCTTCCTATGCTTTGTGTAACCAATGATCTTGAGGGTTTGGGGAGTAGAGAAGTCAGTTAGATCATTTAGGGAAATGACCGGTTCTAATTCGGGAGGATCTGAGGGAGGGGTTATGTCAGTGGTTTCAGGTGACTCGGACACAAGGGGAGTTTCAACATCCTCTTCCAAAATATCCTCTGATATGGCCATAAAAATATTTTGTTCCTTACACTTGTGGCCCGATAAATACTTGTCATCACAATTATAACAAAGGCCTTTGAGTTGGCATTCATCCATTTCATCCCTGGTCAATTTTTGAATCTTTAGTGGAGCGGAGGGAGTAGTGGGATTTACTGGTTTAGTGCAGGGGATAAAGGAGGGTTTCCAGTTTTGAGAATATACAACATGTTGTGCTTCTTTATCCCTTTTAGTAGCCTCCACCCAACTCTGAGCTCGATCCATGAGGACATGGACCGGAATCTCATCCTTGAGGCCACTGATAAAATACTCTCGGAAAAAGGCATCAGACATGCCCTCTGTCCGAAAATCCAGGCGCTCAAAAGTAGCTATAAAGTCTTCCATTGTTCTTGATTGTTTCAACTTTGTCAAACAACCCAAATGGTTGGTGTCAGTGTCAAAGCATTCATAAATCTCTACCACAAATTGTGTCCAAGCAATATACCATTGACGGGAAGTTTTTCTCCATTGCCACCATTTCCAACGTTCTTGATCTAGATGGAGAACACCATATTGGAGTTTGTCCAAGTCATCTGTAATGTCATATAAAGAGAAATAATGTTCCATTTGGTTTACCCAACCAATGGGATCCAAGCCATCAAATTTGGTCACATCCACCCGTGGAAGGCGTAGGTCACGTTGAAAGTGATGGTGTTAAAAGTTAGAGGAATGTTCAGCTTTAGTATCTGAAGGTGGGTCAGATAAAGGGTTATCAGTAGGGATATGCATCTTGGTGTAGAGCATCGAAATGAAAAATTCAAGTTGGGTAGCCAGGTCTTGTTTGATTTCCTCCATTGAGGACTGCATGGATGTATTGAGGGCAGCAACATTGGCACTGAGTTGTTTCACTTCTTGTTGGGTCTCGGTGAAATTAGATTGCAAGGTATTGAAGCGAGCTTCCAGGTCTTGGCTATGGGTATGGGCCATGATGATGAGGAAACTGAAATGGGGCGGGCGGGGTCAAAAAAAATTATGAAAAATGATATGTATGAATGTGATAAGGGCGAAGAAATGAATCCAATGGAATAGGTCTCAAATAATTGTGCAAAAATTTCCAGACTTTTTTTTTTTTTTTTTTTACACCTACGGAGTTATACTCCGGTTTGAAGAATATTGCAGTAATGAAATGCCCGAATGATTAACCAGGAAGAAATGTGTATTTATTTGGAAACCCGAACACAATTGTGTGGCAAGAGATCTTGTCTATTTTAATTTGTTAATTTTTCTGTCCCCAAGGGTTAGGTATTCAAGGGTTCTATAGAAAAGGGTTTGCCCTGTGCTATAGCTCTCTGATATACATGCGGGGTCCAACAGTAGTACTCGGCCCAATATCTCAAGGCACTAACTAAGGAGGATAGATCGTACCCTTATCCGTACTACCCGACTACCCAGGTACTAGAGAGTATCTTCCCGAGTGTTGTTCTCAGTGGCACTATAGCAATCAGATGGCCGATTGGTTTATCTAAAGAAGGCTTCAGGTAATCTAGGTCGATACGTACACAGGTGTTGTCTGATGCACTACCACTCGAAGGGATACCAACAGGGGTTACAAGGGTGGCCAATAGATGTGCACTTAAGTGCCACTTGTATTTCCTGAGTGTATGAATCCCTCAATCGTGGGTTTATGTGCATAACGATAGATCTCTGTGACTTAAAGACACCGGAATACGTCCCTACCCTGAAAAAAAAAATTAACCCACACTTTCTACTGAGGAAAGTGCTATGATACCACTTGTAATATAACAGATATAAAAAGTATGTAGAACAAAAATAAAATGGTAGAATAACAGCAATATAACCAGAACAATCACCACAATAGCACTGAAATGATATAAGAATAACAACAGAAATAGCACTTTGATTCTAAAAGCAATGTTCATGGGCCTCTTTGAGGGGGAAACCTCCAGTTGAGAAGAGATCTATTACAATAATATCCAAGCTAGGGTTCTCATACCCTCGACTCCTATTTATACTAAATATGTCTATCAAAAGAAGCATCTAGAGGAAGATCCTTTAGGTCTTATTACATTTGACTTATTCTATTTTAATGAAAGGCCTTATTAATATTGACCTTTATTACATCCGAATATATTGTTCTACCTATGTGTGGGTTAGGACCCTAACAGTCTGACCCAATGCTTAGAGAAGAATTTTACCAAATTCCTTGTTCCTGTGGGAAATCTTGCATAAGTCAAACTAGTAGAAACTTTAAATCCAGGATTAAAGATTATATAGTTGATATTATCTACAACCGTATATCCAAATCAGTTATCATGGAACACTCTTTCAATTCCAAACACCTGATTTGCTTTGACCAAACAAAAGTTTTACCCTCAACTCCTCATTACTCCTCTCATCTCATTCAGGAGGCCCTTGAAATAGAAAAACATTCAAATAACTTTAATCACAAATCTAGATACAAACTTAGCCAATCTTGGAAGCCCACTATTCATCACCCAAACCACTAGGTTTCCTCATTTTAGATTTATGTTACATTATCCTTATCCTTATCCTCTTATCTATCCTCATAAAACCCCCTTTTCTCATTAGGATGACCCCATATCTTATCTCCCTTATCTTATTGGTTTTGCTAATTTTCCTATCTGGATTATCGTATTTATTATTATCTCATTTTACCTATTTTAAATTTCTCTAAATCAAGAAAATCATTTGGCCTTAATTCATACATGTTTTAATGTTCTAGCATGTTTTATTGTTATTTCACAATCTTTATATTTCAAATATCCCCCTTTTGTTAATTAACCTAATCCATTTGTTTGCATTATTAATCTCTCTTTCATAATTCTATAATTTATTATGATTTCTATTTCATTCTCATTATTTGTATTCCTATTTTCTCTGAATCTCAAGGGCTCCTACCCATTTCTATTCTCTTTTTTCCCTTCTGCAATATTTTACTACTATTGTTTTTCATCTCAACGCCCTCTTTCATCCCCCTTTTCACTCTATTTTTATCAAAATAAAACCCTATTATTAATTACTTATCCATTACCTAATCTCAACGAGTATTTATATTAATTTATCCATTTCTAATAATTTATTATGTTATCCATTTATATCTATTATATTTTATCTCTGACCATTCCTCTTCTATACATTCAAGCCTCAACACTCTTTTCTATTCATAATAGCTTCTCATGTCACTAATGATTGGTAGTGTGTCCACTCAAAACGTTGGACATTTCAAAATTGATCACACAATTTTATCTAGAAACAAAATTCTACTACTATGACTAATTGTGGAAACCTCCATACTCAAAAATAAAAGATAGATGGAAGAGCGGGATATCCTTTCAAAATGTTGCTTGAGGAATCCCTCATGCAATAGAGGAATGATATGATGGACAACTTCACTCAGATCCTTCGACGACTACTGATGGCAGTCAAGGCATCTTAGACAAGCAACCATTTCGAAGGTGTGACAACCTTAAAGGTACAAGTTACTTTTGATATCCCCTTATTTGAAGGTCAGATAGATGAAGATTCTCTAGATAAATGGTTGAATCTACTAGAATATTATTACATTGTCCAAAAAAAATTGATGGCAAAAACATCACCTTCATGAATCTATGTCATTCAGGAGAGAACCCACTTGGGAGACCTTTGTGGATGCCCTCAAGGTGTAGTTATACCATGTTTCAATCTATGATGACTATTATATTATATGGACAACTTTGTGTCGGGAGAGAGACCAGACAATGCTAGAGTATACCAACATCTTCCATACCCTACGCTCAAAGTTGGGTATTCAAGATTTTGAGAGACACCTAGTAATAAAGTATTGCAGTGGCCTACACAAGTACATCAAAACAGATATGGATTTCTTGGAAATATCCTAAGTGGGAGCTACTTATCTATATCGTGTAAAAATCGAGAAAAAATTTAAGAAACAAAATAAGCGGTATTTCGGGTCTACAAATCTACAACAAATGAAGCATGGAAAAGGTGATCTTAAATCATAGAACGAAGGATAGAGTAGGAAAGCCAATATCACAAAAACCATTCCAATTCATAGACAAATAAGGGTGATGGGAAGTCAAAGAAGGACACTGGAAAGTGGTGTGATTTTCACAAGATCCCCTGGCACAACATCGATGAATGTTGCATGAAATAGTGGTTATTAGCTAAGATCAAAGAAAAATAAGCAGGCCATGGCTCAAACTCTAATTCGGATCACAATAAAAGGAAATGGATCATTGATGTAGATCTCACTACTACCATATTGACTACAAAAATCCAACCAGAAGAACCAAAGGAGCATGAGGAAGGGGAGATCATCTTCCATTCCCAAATGTGGTTGAAGGGGACCCCACTACATTTCCTTGTAGACAGTGGGAGTTGGAAGAACCTTATATCTAGATAAGGTCATCAAAAGAATGAAGTTGATGAAAATGCCACACCCTAAACCATACACCATCAGACGGTTGATTTAGGGACAATACCTTTGCGTCAGCCAGCTGTGTCTCTTGTCCTATGGCATCAAGCCATTTAAAGATGAGATATTGTGTGATGTTTCCCCACTTGAAATATGTTATGTTATTTTGGGACAACCATATATGTGAAAATTCCATGTTATTTATGAGTCTCGACCCCATAATGTTATTGTTACTTTGGGGAGTCAGATCTATAGGGTATCAAAGGTAGTTCTGACTACTTCCATTTCATTGCTCTAAAAAAAGTATTGTTGCAAACTAATCTCTCAGACCATAAATTTTTCTCTATTCATGATCTCGTCAGAAGGATAGCAGAAGGTCATTGTGACAACTATGTCTTCACCCAAGACCTTTATGTACCACAAAAGAAGGCTGACAAGATTTTAGAAAAGCACAATAATATTTTTGCTTCACCTATGAGGGTGCCTCTGCAATACCAAGTCAAGCATTCCATTAACTTGGTACCTAGTTCTCGCTTACCCAATGGTCCAATATACATATACTCGCTTCTATAGAATGAGAGTCTTCCATATGTTCAGCAAAGTTATAACAAAGCTCTTCATATCTCTATTAGACATATCCCTTTTCAAGTGTGCTTGGGGTTCCAACAATTAGCCCCTATTCATGTAGGCCTTCCTACTGCATCTTCACCAATAGAGTCCTCCCACACTTACACCGAGTCATATTGTGCATCCAAATTTGTTTAACAGATCCAACACATCCAACAACATGTACCTTACATCCTTCAAAAGGCTAATTCCAAATAAAATCAACGACACGACCAACATCAAGTTTCATGCAAGTTTCAAGTTGGTGTCAGCAGATCATACAAATCTATCTGGTTGTCAAAGAAGAACAACTTCTTCAATAAGGAAAGTGACTCACTAAGATTCGAATTCAGAAAAAGTATCCCTATCTCCTAAAATAACTTGATGTAATGGGGACCATTTCTTCCGAACGGGGGAGGACTGATCCAGGTGAAAATTGGTGGCCATCCACCTCTTCCACCGAATCAACATTTTCGAACCCATGATTTTGATAAACCGTGGTATCCATGCATGGTATTTAAATGGAGGGAAAAAATAAAATAAATAACAATAAAAAAATATTTAAAATATGTTTGCAAAGTTATTAATTAAGTTTTATCATTGGTGGTATGAGCCCATGGTTTTTGTAACCCATGGTATTGTAAAACAATATAAAGAAAATAAAAACATATCATAATATTAAAATAAGTGAAATTATATGAATTTTAAGGGAAAGGGAATATGTCAGTACTATATATACAAGCCCCCTCCCCCCCCACCATTTGTAAGAATATATATTATTATTCCTTCATGATGTATCCAACAAGGTCACTCTTTGTAAGTCTTGTAATAGATTTTTGTGAATGTGCATAGCCAACATTTATGTCTCTTCGGAGATTAGCTACCACCATTTGAGCTAGTTTGTATTCTATAGTACTCTGTTATTTTATTCATTAATGAAATTTGGGTTTCACCGTACATATGTGTTCTCTACTATAGTTTTGTTTTCATCTCATTTCATTCTCAATATAATCTGTATCAGTTGCATTTCCAATAAATAGTTTGTTTCGGTAACCTACCTTCAAGGTTTACTAGGTCACTTTCATCCACATGAACATGTTTAGGAGTTATTTTTCATGCACTAGATAGATGAGATAAGGAAGGTGGACCCAAATTATGGAACCCATCACCATGACATTGGGGAAATTCACTAGAAGATCGTAGCACTTCATTTACTTGATGGTCAAGATTGAGAGTGCGCTGGACATGTTGTTATTCAATAATTATGAACATATAATTGTTAAAAAATATCCTACACCACAAGAACCTTTTCATTGGAAGGTTGTACAAAATTTGAATGTCTAATTTCTTCCTTTGTATACTCAATGTCTACCAAAATTCGCATGTCTTCTTCAACTTTATCATTGTTTGTTAATGGAACATTGGTTGGAGGTTGACTTGATCTATGAATTGGAATGGCCTCAGTTGGATGATTATGCTTCACCTATGATGACAAAGTAGAGATCATTGTGGCATCTATTGTGCAAGGAATTAACACAGTGAGTAATGGATGCCTATGTTTTTCCATATCAAACATTGCCTTTTCCTCTTAGTTCATTGACTTTTTCATGGGGCTACTCCTTCCTATAAAAATTTCTTACTTAATTATGTATGTTTCCTATCATCACAAGGATTAACAACATTAAGAACTTGACAAAATTTGTTTTCCCAATCACACTAAACAACAAAAAATATTGAAACAATAGCCTTTCCCAATAAATCTTTGTGCTTGTGTAGAGTCGGTCTTATTTTTCAGAGACAATGATGTTGCGCTTCATGTTGTTTTGGTTTATCCAAACAAATACACACATGTTTTATTAATGTATGTGCATTCCTAACATGAACACATTGTTGTTATAACATATCAAAAATTGACCCAAAAAACATTAAAATGCCCTTTATATGGAATATGTCATACAAAAATGGGATATAGGGCTTATTAAAAGGCATAGAATACCAATAGTGGATCTCTCAGCTTGACTCATTCTTTAAGGTCTAAAATCAGTGGCTTGTAATGCACTATAATACCTAAATGACATCAAGGGGGGGATAAGGGGCTCAAGCCCTAAATGAACATTATTGAACTAATGAAACTTGAATGGTATTGAACCTTTAAGGGGATATTGTTTAATCTTCTCTAGCTCAAGAGACTTGAACAATGTAACACCCTTGTTTCCCCCACTTTGTAATTAATCATAAAATAGAATTACCATGCTAAGGCATGTGGACAATGTAAATGTATTATTGTTAAATTGCCCATAACTGATTGTTGGGGGGGTGAAGCCTTGAAGTATGAGCCATGATATCTCTAGAGGAAAAAATCATTTAATGAAGGAAAGGACTCGTGGTTGAATAATCAACCACCCCCATGAATGGAAACATGTGTTGTCAGCCCGAAGTACCATAGAGACCTGCAGACCCAAGCTTCCTTCTTACAGAAGGAACAGGATAGGTCAGAAACCTTCCTAAAGAAGGAAGGTAAGATACATACACAGAGATGACAAGAGAAGAGACACCAGACGAGGGTGCAAGCTCAGAAGGAGATGCATGAACCAAAA
Organism: Picea engelmannii; assembly: GCA_009831015.1. Taxonomy (NCBI): domain Eukaryota; kingdom Viridiplantae; phylum Streptophyta; class Pinopsida; order Pinales; family Pinaceae; genus Picea; species Picea engelmannii. Next base: position 209,369 of record ML794430.1, on the reverse strand, counting down.
GGAAGTGCAGAGAACATGACCTGAAAAACCAGAACATGAGCTTGATGTTGAGGAAGCATCTGATAAACCTCGAAGGGTCATTGTGACAGAGAGAGTCTCTCTGAGAGATGGCATAAATTCCCTAGTGATATCATGGCTTGGCATGGGGGTGGGTAGAGTGCTAAGAATGAATTCCTTTGAGCCTATGGTTCGGTGGAAAGGCACACACCCACAAACAAGTAGTCAGATGCAACTTGTAATAGATAAGTATTCTCATACCATGTGTAATTGAGTTGTAGTTGTGTGATAAAATTGGACATACTGTGAATGTTTTCAAGGATCCGCATGATTTCTTAATGGTTATACTGTATCCCTTTTATTTTTGCTTGATTGTTTATTTAATAAAATAAGAGATTCTCTGGATTGTACACGTAAATGCTTGAGCCCTGTGGTGGCTCAAGTTAAAATAAATGAGTTGTGAGTTCGTCGATCTTGGGCATAGTTTCACGTGTGCATGTCGACACTCCCAGTCATTCTGATTCTTCTGGAGGAAGGAGTCTATTAAGCTCGAGAAGAATAGTGATATTGAAGTATCGAAAGGGAAAGTTCCTTTGTCTAGAATATGAATGAACGAGATCTGTTCAGGAAGAGCCAAGGTCTATTATGACCGTTGGATACAGGAAAGAGTGCAGGAGTTAACCCCTTGGGTCCTTTAGACTTCGTGAGTTTGGAGAATTGAGCAAGTTCGGTGTAATGGAGGTAAAACCCCCAAATTCCCAAAGTCCCGAAGTTCATTTGGGCCTTATATCGGAGGATTCCTGGGAGCCATCCCGACCGTCAAATCTATGTGGTAGTTAGTCTGGAGTTGACTGCTTCGGGAGAATAGAGGCTTAGTAATGCCAAAACTCTCGAATAAAGAAGTAGCAAAGTAATGTGGACCGTGGATATATGGATCCTTAGAGACCGCTCTCGACCGTTCGATCGAGGGAATATGGATATAATGACGAGAGTATGTGGGGACCTATGTGTCGAGTGATGGCGATGCCAGGTGTCCCGCTCAGAGTGGCCCACGTTGGGGTATTAAGAGACAGCTAACCATGAGTTCCTTTGGAAATCCATGGAGCGACGGAGTCTGTCTGTACCGTTTATTTGAGAGAGAGGATATGTGGCGGAAACCCATCGACTTTGGGTGAAATTACTCCCAGAGAAAACAAGTGTGGAGAGGTTGAACCTCCTGAAGCTGAAGAAATGAAGTGATTTGCAGTCGTTGATCTATGGGAGACACGCATCAACAGATCGTCAACTTCGGGTTTGGAGTTCGATCATAGCTCGAATGACTCATATTCATTGCGGAGCGCAAGGGAAGAATTAATGAGCACGCTAGTTCACAGATCGCAATCAACCTACACTGTTGATCTCTTTGGGGTGGATGATCAATGGCCACGATTAAAAGAGTTCGGCGAGAAATTTTCATATTACAGAGATTGAACTCTCTGATAAAGAGCAAGCACATTGGGGATTCTGCAATCACCGTGAACCATTGATCTATGAACGATCGGTGGGTGGACCTGCAAAGAAACCACGCGTTAATGTCATGTAAACATGTACTGTGATTGGGTTTTGTGGTGGATTTGGAAAATCAAGCTCTCGGTCTAAATTCTCGGTCAAATACTTCTATGTCGGAATTGTTAGGTTTGGAATCCTGTGGGTAGAATCAATCTAGGGATAATATCAATGACCCATTTTCATTGCGGGGAAGGTATATGCACGTGGGTTAATGTCGAAGAACCTACCCATAAATTGAAGTCAATTTAGTTTTGTTTTGAGTTTGGGATTCGATCATAGATCGGACGGACTGTATCCATTGCGGAGATAGGAAGGAGAATTAAACCACGAGCTAGTTGAGGTTCTGCAATCCCTTGTCATAGTTGGATCAGGGAGAAGATGTATCTTCACCATCGAATTGCAGACAAAGGTTTGATCTAGGATCATAGCACCGAACATGGGAGCCGAAAGGGTAGCGCCTGAAAGGAATAAGAGCTAAGGTGACATCTCTCAATCGTGTGGAGAGAAAACGAAGTCCATTTGGGCCAGTCAAGGAAGGTATAGTTTGGCACTCTACGTTAGACTACGGTTGTGGGGACTGGTTCTATAGGAATAAAGGTTCTCAAAGTTAGCATGTTTCATGTAATGCATTGAGGGAATGCATGTTGCATAAGATGGCAGACAATGGATTTTTCAGTAAGGAAGGAGGACCTTCCAATGTTTTACTTAAATTATGTAAGTGTTGAAGGGAAACAAATTTGGGTGGCCATGAGTGTTGGCACCCTGGTTATTAATAAAGGAAGAATTCTTAAAGGCATTCATGTGAAACTTTTGACTTTCACGTGTACGGATTTGGGATCGTGATCGGCCTATAGCGGGAAGTATGGTCCTGCTATAAGAGTGAATGAAAATGAATAAGCCATATGATGAAGAGGTTGGTTAAAATCCAACACACCATGGCCAAGAACCTATCATAAAGTGTGACAAACTTGAAATCAATGCAAGAGTGCATTGGGTATGAATGTGGCCATGAATATTGGCACATTTGTTAAAATCCTTTGAAATGTTGAGTTACGTTTTGAAAGGTTTGGTATGCTAAAATGAGGCATAGGCAAAGAATGAGATCCCCTTTTCATGTTTATATAGATGTGATGAATTGTTAGTATGCATTATATATATATATATATATATATATATATATATATATATATATATATATATACAAAACCATGCATACTAACAGTTCATCACATCTATGCATGAGAGAGTAATAGTTTGTTTGGTTTTGTAAAAAATGAATTGCAGGGAGAAAAGGGTCTTGGATATGGCAACGTTGTGAGCCATGTTATTGCACAGTTTGTAGGAAAGGTTTAGGTAGCTTGAAGTCAAGGCTCAAACCGGCATAACAGGAGCTTCCCCACCCACTGTCACCTCGAAGGGGAGCTCTTTCTATTTAGGGTGGCTAATCCCAAGGGAGACGTCCCTAGTAATCTGGGGCGTTGAAGGAAAAGGGTCAAGGTTTCAAGGATCAAAGTAAAGATAAGCCTCCCCTTCACATATTACTGCCCAAGAGATAGTCAAAGAAAAGATATTCCACTGAATGGCACCTGCTTGCGAGACAAGGAAAATGATACTAAAATGTGCTGCAGTGGTTAGTACTTCAAAACATTAATGACTATCTTTAAAACATATGAGCAATAAATAGATGTAATTATTGACGAAGTTAATGATTGCAAACAAAGATAAAGGGTCATAACACTTCTTCAATAAATACAAAGTGATACTTGCATTCGATGTATGAAATCAATCTTTATTATATCACAATGCAATAAATGTCATAAATCTGCTCATATATATAATGTTGCTGCGTCACTATACAATTCTGAAGGTGACGTCAGCCCTAAATCTATGCTAGTTTTGGTAGACAATGAGAAAACGTTTTGCTAATTAAGCTAATGAAAATGCTCAACAACTCAAGGTCTATCAAATGGATGATAATGCCACAATGTTGTAATGCAAACAAGGGTTCAAAATAGGTGTGACGTCACCTTAGGGTTAGGGTAAGTTAGCTAGACAAAGAGATGAACGTTTTGCCAAAATAACCAATGAAATTGCTTAAAACCTCTATGGCTATCAAGGGATGAGTCAGCCGCAACTTTTAGTCCAAATAGAAGTTCAAATAAGGCAAGACGTCATCAGAAATTAGGGTTATTCTAGACGCTAGGGTTAGTTAGGGTTTCAAATTTAGAGAGTTTGAAAGAGTTTTTTTAGCACAAAAGGCTCAACATTGCATTCTTAGACTAGTGCCTTGGGTAAATGGAGTCAAGTGGAGAAAGGCTAATGGCTTGGAAGGACTTAAACCTAAGGACAAGAGGATTAGGTTTGATGGTGCTGCAATAGCAGGGCCACCAAATCAAAACCCTAAGGGGAGGAGGCTCATTCCGGTGTAGCTAAAGCTAGGCCTCATGCTCCTCCCTCTTTCCTTAAGACTCTTTGGCAAAACAGCTAGCTATAAAACATAGATCTATGGCTGAAAAGTGTTGCTTGGGGACAAGTCTTTTCAAAACCCTAGAAGTCAAACCCTAGGTATAAAACAAATTAGGCCTAGGACGTCTCCTTTCTTCAATCTATGTTTCAAACTAACTCAAGAAAAAGATGAACTAGTGTAGCTATGGCTAGGCTATATTCTTCTTAATCAAATGGCTAATCAAGCTTTTATCATGGGGACATGAAGCAACAACCTACTTGTGTGATTTCTCCCTAGGGTTTTGATGATTAAGCAAATACTAACAATGTAACCATAAAAGTAAGCAATTCTGCCTACAACCATTCAATAAAGAAGTTTTGCATGCAAAATATACTTACAAACCAATGAAGAGCCAAATCAAACCCTAGTTGTAACACCTTCCAATGATAAAAAGCACCATGCATATGCCAAAGATAGTCCTCCAAGTGTAGTGCCTCACTCCAAAAGACAAAAATAACCAAAGACAAGAGCTAAATAAGTCACTCTCACAAGAGAGCAAGTTGTGTTTATGTAAAAATGAGAGGCAACGTCCTCTCTTTATATCATCCAAATGACCTTTAATTTCAAAATAGGTCATTAAAAACAGTCGACGAGGCTGACTTATCATTATTCAATCATTTGTCACATTAAATGCCTAAAATGCAAAAAATGAGCTAAAAATGGAGACGTCAGGCTCCTATGAGGGAGACGTTGGCCCTTTCTGGGCATCATCATCATCCAGCAAGCAAAACGTTGGCCCCTTTGGGGCTCCTGCAACCTTCCATGTGTGCCAAACAAGCCCGGCACACTGCCATCTGCTCCAGAAAACGTCCAGCCTGTCTTGGGTGGCATCCTATCCATCAAGGCCATCATCCCATCTGCAAGGGGCTGATCCCCATAGGTCAAATCTCTGCCACAGCGTCTTGATGAGGGTGTCCTTCTTCTTCTCTATGAAGGGGTTCGTCATCACTCTGTCCTGCCTCTGCCATCCCAGCAACCATCTGATGGGCTCTTCAGCCCCATGGAGGTTCGAGCTAATCATCTCCCCATGTGCACCGATCCTCTGATACCTGTCCACCGGGTATGGTCCTGCACATCAAATACTACGCCCTCCATGGGCTCATCAGTCCTAGATATCATAGCAATGTAAATCATATCTCATCATTAAATTTATCAAACATATGCATGAAATCCCTATCATATCATCTAAGAGCTCAAAGACATTACACAGATCTACTATACAAAGCTAAGGAAACCAACAGGACAACCTATTGGGATAATACCCACAAGAGATGGAAAGTTTCCTCAAAGGATCATTCAAGCTATGTGTAATGAGGTGATATGGTTTTTAGGGATGTCTAGTCATAGTAAGACCAAGGGCAGGTGTCGTCTGTGGGTGCCTTTGTAGGAGGCGAGTTGTACTCGTCATGGATGCATTTTTTCCAAGCCCTTTTATTGCCTTATCTTTCTTT
>ML794430.1:163539-203366 GCA_009831015.1 Picea engelmannii | reverse complement strand
CCTAGTTATCCCTAGATATCAGGGATAACATCTGGCTCCAACTCGGGGACATGTGCTAACTGTAGAGCGCATGAGAACCTCAGCAATCTCTGGCGTAGACCTGTGACCTGCTCACACTTGACAAGAAAGCATCAGCGACAAAATGTGGGGTGGTATTGCCACCCCACAAAGCAATAGCATATACATAGTAAATGTGCATATAAGGCAGTAAAACAAGAAACAAACAAGATGCATATACAATAGGGAACAAACAATGCGGTATAATACACGAAAGTGATTACTCACCTGTATGATCATGTCCCACCACTCTGGTGGGGCTTAAGGAGGCATCCACTAATGGGTAATGGGCACCTTCTTCCTTCTAAGGTAGACAAATAATATGAGTCATTCACTGATTCCATCCTGATCTCGAAAGGTCCGAGCCATGATTGTATACTTCCCTTTGCATTAGTAGGCTCTCCTTTCTGAGTATCCCACATCCACACTAACTCTCCCTTCTTGTATTTTCGAATCTTTCATTTCTCATTTTCTTGAAGAACCCTTGTATATTGTACTGAGGGAGGTGGGTGGGCTTCTGGAGTAAATGCTTCTTGTTGGGAAGGACGTATCTGAACCTCATCTTCACTCTTTGGTCTTTTCAATATTTTGACCGTCCCCACTTCTTTGTTTTGAAATTGGTCTAGAAGTTGTTGATATTCTTCTTTCTTTGGCCACTCAATCTGGTCAAAATATTCTTCTGTAGTAAAGGGCATATCTTCCGGAGAGTATTCTTGAAGAGTTTTTATCTCATCCTTTTGTGGTTCATTCTTAAGAGGGGCAACATCATGTACATGGGTTCCAGTCAATGGCACGTTAAGTAATCGTCCAGTTGTCCCATATATCAAAGGTAGTCGTAAAAAGGTGAGATCCAATTCAAGGGACCCGCCTATCATTGCACCAAACTTTCTAAACAAAAGAATTCCCCACACATCTGGGACATCAATGACTATTATGTCTATGTGAACTATCTTCTCAGGGAATTCCTTTAGTCATACTTCAATGTTCTCAATCACACCATGTGTGGGTATAGACTTGGATTCAAATCCACAAACATTTCTATAAGGCCTGGTTACCTTTAGGCCCATTTGTTGCATTACCTTGAGAGACATCATATTGGCACCGGCACCTATATCTAGCATGCAGTTGTTGAGATACTTATTGTTCATTGCAAGAGTCATGAAGAAAGGAGGATTCTCATTGTAGTGGATCCTGAAATGATTTGCTTGCAACATGATTGGGGGGTCCTCAGGCTCAGGCGTTCCTGAAAAGAAGTTGTTGAAACGCTCTTTGATTGATGGGATCTTAATGGCTTCTTTTAGAGGAACGTTCACATGCATTTTCGCCAAATCTCCTTCTAAGTCAAAATCGAGAGTAATCTTATCAGCTTTGGATTTCTTAGGAGGAGGAACTTCAGAAGTTTTTGATTGATTACTTGTAGATTGGCTTGAGTTCTTTCTCCGATACACTTGGACTTCTTGCTTCTTCAATTTTTCTCGTGATTCTTGATCCAAGTTGTTGATTACTACTAACCTTGCTGTTTGTGATGTGTCTTTCAGGGCTTGTTGATGTTCTTCATTAGTGAAGTTTATCTGAGGGCAGTCTGAAAAGAAGTCGAAAGTGTTGACTTGTTGTTGGTTGGCATTATAAGGACACTCATATTCACAATGTGCTTCACTGCACTCCAGACACTAGGGATTCTCATCCACGGCATTTGCAGATGCCAATGTATTTGGGACTTCATTTTCATTCTTCAGTTTGTAATTGTGATTTCCCTTTTGAAAAGGACCTTTGAAAGGAGGTCTAGGTGCCTAGGTCTGGGACCTTTCCAGTCTCACAATCTGGTTCATCATTTCCTCTTGATTCTTCATAATGCTATCTACTGAATCTTGTAGCCTACTAATACTGGTGCATAGATCTGAAATGGGCTCAGCATTGTGAACTGTCTTCTGCTTGACATCTATCTTCCCCCTTGGGTTGGAAAAAGGCTTGATCTTAGATGACAGAAGATTCCCTTCAATCTTGGTTGCAAGTTCTTGAGCTTATTGAATGGATTGAGGATTTTTGTCTCTAAGGAGATACCCCAATTGTCCATTGAAAGATCTAGTATAAAGGTGTACAAGATAATCATCTTTTGGTTGATGGCTTGGAGGAATTCGTTGGAGTGCATCTTCAAATCTGGTATGAAACTCTCTTATTGATTCATTTTCACGTTTGGCAATCCCATATAACCGGGTAAGCAGCATGTTTGGGTCTTCCTTGATGCTCCACCTTCTGAGGAAAAGTTCTTCAAGTCTATCCATGGTCTTAATGCTTCCATCAGGTAGGCTAAGATACCAACGTCTTGCAGCATCATAAAGTGTGGCAGAGAAAAGCTTCATGACCAAGTCTTCAGCGTCATCAGCAATGGGGTGAAGCTGAAAAAATGCCCAGAAACTACTCATGTGTTCTTCGGCACCGATGGCATCAATGCCGGTAAACTTAGGCAACCACTTTTCATACTTAGGTGGCATTTGCCTAGGGTAACCAGGTATGGCTAACATGTCTAAGGGCTTGAACAAGTTAGATGACCATTGTCTTTGATTGTTGACAGGGTTTGTAGTACCGGTCTGAGAGGTAGACATGTTTAGAGGAAGTCTCTTTCCAAAAAGTGACTTGACAACATGTGAGTTAGCAGGAGGCTTCCTTCTGAAAGTTAGAGGAGGGTTATTAAACCTCCTTCTGGTTTGTGGAGTCGCCAGATAGTTTCCTTGAAACTACCAAAGAATAGGGGGAAAGGCTAGTGGAGTCGCCAAGTAAGCTTACAAGAAAGGATTCTAAAGAAAGGCTTACCAAAGTTTTGTCGTTGAGGAATAAAGACTCAGTGTTCCCCAAAAACAGCGCCAAAATGTTATCGCACAGTTTGTAGGAAAGGTTTAGGTAGCTTGAAGTCAAGGCTCAAACCGGCATAACAGGAGCTTCCCCACCCACTGTCAACTCGATGGGGAGCTCTTTCTATTTAGGGTGGCTAATCCCAAGGGAGACGTCCCTAGTAATCTGGGGCGTTGAAGGAAAAGGGTCAAGGTTTCAAGGATCAAAGTAAAGATAAGCCTCCCATTCACAGATTACTGCCCAAGAGATAGTCAAAGAAAAGATATTCCACTGAATGGAACCTGCTTGCGAGACAAGGAAAATGATACTAAAATGTGTTGCAGTGGTTAGTACTTCAAAACATTAATGACTATCTTTAAAACATATGGGCAATAAATAGATGTAATTATTGACGAAGTTAATGATTGCAAACAAAGATAAAGGGTTATAACACTTCTTCAATAAATACAAAGTGATACTTGTATTCAATGTATGAAATCAATCTTTATTATATCGCAATGCAATAAATGTCATAAATCTGCTCATATATATAATGTTGTTGCGTCACTATACAATTCTGAAGGTGACGTCAGCCCTAAATCTATGCTAGTTTTGGTAGACAATGAGAAAACGTTTTGCTAATTAAGCTAATGAAAATGCTCAACAACTCAAGGTTTATCAAATGGATGAAAATGCCACAACGTTGTAATGAAAACAAGGGTTCAAAATAGGTGTGACATCACCTTAGGGTTAGGGTAAGTTAGCTAGACAAAGAGGTGAACGTTTTGCCAAAATAACCAATGAAATTGCTTAAAACCTCTATGGCTATCAAGGGATGAGTCAGCCGCAACTTTTAGTCCAAACAGAAGTTCAATTAAGGCAAGACGTCATCAGAAATTAGGGTTAGTCTAGACGCTAGGGTTAGTTAGGGTTTCAAATTTAGAGAGTTTGAAAGAGTTGTTTTAGCACAAAAGGCTCAACGTTGCATTCTTAGACTAGTGTCTTGGGTAAATGGAGTCAAGTGGAGAAAGGATAATGCTTGGAAGGACTTAAACCTAAGGACGGGAGGATTAGGTTTGATGGTGCTGCAATAGCAGGGCCACCAAATCAAAACCCTAAGGGGAGGAGGCTCATTCCGGTGTAGCTAAAGCTAGGCCTCATGCTCCTCCCTCTTTCCTTAAGACTCTTTGGCAAAACAGCTAGCTATAAAACATAGATCTATGGCTGAAAAGTGTTGCTTGGGGACAAGGCTTTTCAAAACCCTAGAAGTCAAACCCTAGGTGTAAAACAAATTAGGCCTAGGACGTCTCCTTTCTTCAATCTATGTTTCAAACTAACTCAAGAAAAAGATGAACTAGTGTAGCTATGGCTAGGCTAGATTCTTCTTAATCAAATGGCTAATCAAGCTTTTATCATGGGGACATGAAGCAACAACCTACTTGTGTGATTGCTCCCTAGGGTTTTGATGATTAAGAAAATACTAACAATGTAACCATAAAAGTAAGCAATTCTACCTACAACCATTCAATAAAGAAGTTTTGCATGCAAAATATACTTACGAACCAATGAAGAGCCAAATCAAACCCTAGTTGTAACACCTTCCAATGATAAAAAGCACCATGCATATGCCAAAGATAGTCCTCCAAGTGTAGCACCTCACTCCAAAAGACAAAAATAACCAAAGACAAGAGCTAAAGAAGTCACTCTCACAAGAGATCAAGTTGTGTTTATGTAAAAATGAGAGGCAACGTCCTCTCTTTATATCATCCAAATGACCTTTAATTTAAAAATAGGTCATTAAAAACAGCCAACAAGGCTGACTTATCATTATTCAATCATTTGTCACATTAAATGCCTAAAATGCCAAAAATGAGCTAAAAATGGAGACGTCAGGCCCCTATGAGGGAGACGTTGGCCCTTTCTGGGCATCATCATCATCCAGCAAGCAAAACGTTGGCCCCTCTAGGGCTCCTGCAACCTGACATGTGTGCCAAACAAGCCCAGCACACTGCCATCTACTCTAGAAAACGTCCAGCCTGTCCTGGGTGGCGTCCTATCCATCAAGGCCATCATCCCATCTGCAAGGGGCTAATCCCCATAGGTCAAATCTCTGCCACAGTGTCCTGATGAGGGTGTCCTTCTTCTTCTCTATGTAGGGGCTCGTCATCACTCTGTCTTGCCTCTACCATCCTAGCGACCATCTGATGGGATCTTCAGCCCCATGGAGGTCCGAGCTAATCATCTCCCCATGTGCACCGATCCTCTGATACCTGTCCACCAGGTATGGTCCTGCACATCAAAGACTACGCCCTCCATGGGCTCATCAGTCCTAGATATCATAGAAATGTAAATCATATCTCATCATTAAAGTTATCAAACATATTCATGAAATCCCTATCATATCATCTAAGAGCTCAAAGACATTACACAGATCTACTATACAAAGCTAAGGAAACCAACAGGACAACCTATTGGGCTAATACCCACAAGAGATGGAAAGTTTCCTCAAAGGATCATTCAAGCCGTGTGTAATGAGGTGATATGGTTTTTAGGGATGTCTAGTCATAGTAAGACCAAGGGCAGGTGTCGTCTGTGGGTGCCTTTGTAGGAGGCAAGTTGTACTCGTCATGGATGCATTTTTTCCAAGCCCTTTTATTGCCTTATCTTTCTTTTATTTCTTTTTTACTTCAAGGTCTGACGAATAGGACACTACCTTGGCTTGCTAGCCAGAGCTGACAGCGTTACCCACTGGTATCTTCGCATAAATGAGAAGGTTGGCTCGTGATGAGACCCCCTTTCCTTTGGCCATGCAACCAAAGGTCACTGCCCTGGCTTGGTGACCAGATAGTGGCAATGTCATACTGCTAAATACCTATGAACATAATGGGCCAGCTCGTGATGAGACCTCCCATCCTCTTGGTTAGGTCTTGTTTTTTATTATTATTATTTTTCTTAGGGTCCCTTAGTTTCTTATCGAGAGGCTTTTTATTTCCTTCTCATGGATCCCCTAGGCGAAGCATCTCTAGGTTTTATTTCCTATGGATTTTATCTTTTACCATCTACTTTTACCCCCTGGGCCTTTAGCCCCTTCTTCCCACAAGACAAGATGTAACCCTGAAAGGTCATCCTAATGGCCAGACTAGGGGAATGGGATGGATGAGTGGGCTATAATATGTAAAAGTGATAAGATGGTGGGAGCGGATGATGGCTCTGCAAACCCCCTTTGGTGGCTAAACAAAACCCGTGAATATCATCTTGCTAGGCCACCCAATCAATTACCCCAACAATGGTCAAGTGGATTAGTGTAAGATCCAAGCAGTCATCAGAAATGAAAGGAACCTAATGCATATATAAGAAGGTTATAACAATCAAATATGACACATACCATGATACCTCGGACCAATTACCTCATGGAGCAAGAGTCCTCTCTGATGCAAGCCCAGGCTGGTGGTGATGGAAACTGCTACTGCTGACAGGAAAAATCTGACGAAGAAGAAGAAACATGGGCCCTCCAGGGCCATGCTCAAGTCAACCCTGCTCTTGGTACTCCATGTCTAGGACCATGCGAGCCTCGAGACATGATCTCCTAGTTATCCCTAGATATCGGGGATAACAAGCCCATAAGGAAGACCAATTGCATGTTGAGCCAAACCGCTATGGGAAGGAAACTCCCATAATTATGAATTTGGTTCCTATGCAGAACAAATATGAAAACAAAATGTGGAATTTGGAAATCTGTGGGTGACGGATTTACAGGAAAATTTTGAATTTAAAATTTATGATGATGTCTCATGAATTTTTGTATGCCTGTGATATGGGTGAGAAGAAAAGATCTGTCCAGAAAGGACAGATGAAGGCTGCCAAGCTGTAAAAGCATGAAAAATGGTTATTGTTGAGCCATGAGAACCCCGTGGTAAGCCATGATCTCCTAGAATATGTTGTGTTGATGTAACACAAGCTGGAGGGATGCCTTAGCAGAGCAAGTCTGAGGGATGCCTCGACTGTAAGGCTCGACAAAGTCTCTGGAATTATTCATGTGCAAGAAAACATTGGCAAGGCAAGATGGATCACTCGAGGAATTGTATAGTAGAGAATGGGATGCCTGAGCCTGAGCCTGGAGGGTGAGTGACCGCAAGGAAGAGGAGACCTTGATAGTTCTTGTAAACTATTGGGATCATGCACATGATGGGTAGTTCTTCCCATGTGAGAAAACCTTGACAAGGCAATATGGATCACACGAGGAACTGTATAGCAGAGAAGGGGATGCATGAGCCTTGGCCTAGAGGGTGAGTGACCCCAAGGAAGAGGAGACTTTGATAGTTCTTGTAAACTATTGGGATCGTGCACACAATGGGTATGTTAAGGAAAAATAGTGAGCCTGGATAACAAGACAACAATGTGGATACAAATCCACAAACTACGCAGATAATTATTGTGCTAGATTATGAAATTTTCCTAGAAATTTTATGCAACAGTAAAATGTTTCTGCATGAGACTATAAATAATGTTCTTGTTGTCCAAGAATTATTGAAAGTATGTGATGAAGATTAAGGGTCTCGAAAAAGGACCTTACCGACAAAGAAGGTCAAGACTTCTGAAGTGGCTGAATGAGAAATTCATAACAGGTGTTATCAAGAAAGAACATTGAGGATGGTGTTCCTTTTAAGGGGGAGGGGATTGTAAAACCCTTGTTTCCCCCATCTTGTAATTAATCATAAAATAGGGTTTCCATACTAAGGAATGTGGATGATGTAAATGTATTATTATTAAATTGCCCATAACTGACTATTGGGGGGGGTGAAGCCTTGAAGTATGATCCATGATATCTCTAGAGGAAATAATCAGTTAATGAAGGAAAGGACTGGTAGTTGAATAATCAAACACTTCCATGAATGGAAACATGGGTTGTCATCCTAAAGTACCACAGAGACCTGCAGACCTAAACTTCCTTCTAATAGAAGGAACAGGAAAGGTCGGAAACCTTCCTAAATAAGGAATGTAAGATACATACACAGAGATAACAAGAGAAGAGACACCAAACGAGGGCGCAAGCTCAGAAGTAGATGTGTGAGCCAAAAGGAAGTGCAGAGAACATGACCTGATGAACCATAATGTGAGCATTATGCTGAGGAAGCATCTAATAAACCTCACAGTGTCGTTGTGATAGAGAGAGTCTCTCTAAGAGATGGCATAAATTCCCTAGTGATATCATGGCTTGGCACAGGGGTGGTCAGAGTGCTAAGAATGAATGCCTCTGAGCCTATGGTTGGGTGGAAAGGGACACACCCACAGTCAGTTAGTCGGTTGCAACTTGTAATACATAAGTATTATCATACCATGTGTAATTGAGTTGTAGCGATGTGATAAAATTGGACATACTGTGAATGTTTTCAAGGATTTACATGATTTCTTAATGGTTATATTGTATCCCTTTTATTTCTTCTTGATTACGTATTTAAGAAAATAAGATATTCTTTGGCTTGTACATGTAAATGCTTGAGCCCTATGGTGGCTCAAGCTAAAATAAATGAACTGTGAGTTCATCGATCTTGGGCATAGTTTCACGTGTGCATGTCGACACTCCCAGTCATTCTGAGTCTCCTGGAGGAAGGAGTTTGTTAATCTCAGGAAGAATAGCGAGATTGAAATATCAAAAGGGAAGGTTCCTTTGTCTGGAAGACGAATGAATGAGATCTGTTCGGTAAGAGCCAAGTTTTGTTGTGACCGTTGGATACAGGAAAAAGCGTGGGAGTTAACCACATGGGTCCTTCGGAGTTCACGAGTTCGATGAATTGAGCGAGTTCGTTGTAAGGGATGTAAAATCCCTGAAGTCCTGAAGTTAATCTGGGCCTTATATCTGAGGATGACCGGGAACCATCTTGAAAATCATATCTATGCGATAGTCAGTCTGGAGTTGACCACTTCAAGAGAATAGAGGCTTAGTAACACAAAAACTCCCAAAGAACGAATAGAGGTTATCATTCCGGCGTTGACCGTGGATCTATGGATCCTTCGAGACCCCTCTCGACCATTCGATCGAGGGAATATGGGTATAAGGATGACAGTACATGGGGACCAATGTGTTGAGTGATGGTGATGCCAGGTGTCCCTCTCGGAGTGGCCCACACTGGGGTATTAAGATACGGTTAGTCATGAGTTCCTTTGGAAATCCGCGGAGCGACAAAGTCCATCTGTATCGTCGATATGAGAGAGAGGATATGTGGCAGAAATCCGTCGAATTCGGGTGAAATTACTATGGGAGAAAACGAGTGTGGAGAGGTTGAACCTCCCGAAGTCGAAGTGATTTGCAGTTGTCGATCTGTGGGATACACGCGTCGACATATCATCGAATTCAGGTGAAGTCACTCCAGGAGAAAAGGGGATGTGTTGAACAAGAACTCCTGAAGGCCGGAGAATCAAATTTCATCTGATTCATCCTTCAACTGAGGACAGGTGTTAGCAAATCCTCTAGTTCGAGAGATAGCCACTTTGGAGGAAAGTGGGGTCACGCAAGTTGATAACTCCTGAAGTAAATCGTGACCATGGATTTGAGAGAGACATGTGTCGACAGATCGTCGACTTCGGGTGAAATCACTCAGGGAGAAAGCGAGTGGGGAGAGGTTGAAACTCATGAAGCCTGAAAATCCGAAGTAATTTATAGTCATCGGTCTGCGAGAGACGCACATCAGTAGATCACGTACATTGGAAGTGGGGAGAAAGAAAGGCGGAGTAGAGGGACGCCTGAAGTGGCTCCCCACCATCAAATGAGAGGGATGAATGGTGCACGATCCTTAACTTCGGAAGAAAACACTTCGGGGAAAAAGGTGGTGTGAGCGTCTAAAGTACTCTTGAACGTTGAAGTCCTGAAGTGGACCTAAGTCATTGATTGAGATGGACTTGTGGCGCCTGATCTGGAACTTTGGGTATGGAGTAATTTGGAGGAAAAATATTTGGAGTTCTCAGATCTCCTGAATGCCAAAGTCCCGAAGAAGATAATAACTTTTGATCATAAGGGATGTGTGGTGCTTGATCTGTAACTCTAGGTATGGAGTACTTTGACGGAAAAAGGTGTAGGAATGTTCGAAACTTCCAAACATCGAAATCCCAAAGTAAATCAGGGTCATCGAAATCCCTGAGAACACACCTCGTCGGATCGTGAACTTCGTAGGTTTTCCACTCTGGAGGATTCGCGTGGTGGGCATCTTGGCGCTTGTTGTCCTTGTGTCTGGTCATATCCCATGGCCATATGCAATTATAGGGGGATGAAAGGACCCAAAGAACTTGGGGGAGGATATATGCCAGCTATGAGCTCATTTCGGAGCATGGAGATCATGGCTGGAAAGCTTTGGAAGAGAAGAATGGGATAGATACCCTGAATGGGGGTTTTGATTCTCCTAAGAAAAGCGAAAATTTGATTCTCATACATGGGTGTGTTACAAATTGGTATCATAGCATGGTTACAATACTTGGCCTTCTTGCGCTCATGCAAGAGTCGTATGAAAATATTTCTGGAGGAGTTTAAGGGGTAACACCCTATCTTACCGCATTACTAAGAGGCGTATAAAACCTCTACTGAAGAGAGGAATGAGATTCTTTATTGTTGATAGATGTTTTGAAAATTGGCACTGTATGTTTCTAATGTCCCAAAATAAATAAATTGACTTCACTGTGCAATTGTGTGTGTTGTTGTACAATCATAACATTTAGTTACCAAGGCTAAAGATGGGCCTATTGAGAATGTTACTGCCAAACATAAATCATCTGCATAAGTTCCTTGAGTAGAAGGATGCAGATTTAAAATACAGTTGGGATTTTTACCCAACAATATTGAATCATGCTAGTCTATGACAAAGGAAGCCTAGAATTTCTTGGGAAATGGTAATCGATCCTACGGGAATGGGATTATGTTGAAAAGCACTCATATTTAAACTAAAATAGTAATGTGAACGGATGGAAAGGATTTGTAGCAGTAATGACTATTGCTTTAATGAAGGTTTAAACTTAGTATAGGTGTATAACTCCTCACGATCAGAGGAATGTGTCTGGTGACCATTCCCTGAAAAGGGAGAGCATGCGCAGCTCTCGGGTTTCAAATTGGACAGAGAAACGAATTTTGTTTCTGGGTACAGAAATTGTTGGACATGGTTTTTTCTAATCAAGATCATAAACAGAGTTGTAGAAATATAGAGTGATTGAGTGAGAAATCACCACAACCTCCCTTTTTTGGTGGATAGAAAACTAATCTTCCAGAGTTCTTGTGGGAGGAGGAGAGTGGCCTCCATCCCTGACTGTGCTAAACAGGAGGAATTCTAGATGTAATAGTCAAGACTGATATTGACCTAAAGGTACTCTGGATTTCAAAACTAGGATACTTAATAAGTAACATAATTCGAAATTGCATTTGGGATTTAAGGGATTATTCCAAATGGTATTAGACATTATTGTTAAAATTAATATAGGATGGTTGACTAAATGTTGATATTGAATGTGGTAAAGGAAGTGTTGGGGAACTTCTAGAATCCCAATAGGCTAGATTGACATCCAGTGGTGGATTGTAGCCATATAGATATAGCTGGAAGATAAATTGGTTGATTATGTTACCTTGGGCATGGTTAAAATTGCCCAGATTGTATTTATAAGTTGGGTAATGTTCCAGGGAGGTTGAGGCAAGAGTGTTTTCCTGCTAGTTGTTGTCGTATGAAAAGGGAACCTAGATATGACTATGTCTGATTCAACTTCCATGTGGATGTCGTGTGAATGAATGAAATATCACAACTAAGAGGGAAGCTCAATGTTGTGTGTCCCTATGAGTCTTGTCATAAGAATGGAAACAATATCCTTGGAGGAGGATCTGGAAGTCTGATAGGTCCATGTGTAAATGATGCACATGCATGATGTAAGGATATATGTATACTAAGGGCACAGTATGGTTGTCTTGATGAGAGATATGTAAGGCGATAATTGCACTTGCCAATATTAAGTGAATACCATGGATGCATGGTTAACTCCACTCTAAAGAGTCAAGAAAGTTTTGTTTTGAACAATAGCTTAAGGTAAATGCACTACATTCCCTCATGAAAGACTAGTATAAATAAATGAAAGAGTAAATGAGAAAGAATGCTCTATTGTCATGATAGGAGGAAAATGATTCTACCTTTGAGGGTCACATGAGAATGATTGTGAACAATCATGAGTTGATTGATTTTAGAATAGAGATGTATGTAGGTTGTGGAATATACCCATGGAAGCTACACACAGACTTTTGATTATGCATATGGTTAAGTACATCATGGAGGTAAGTTAACAAAACCAAAATATGTACGGATACATAATTTGGGTGCATGACAAAGATATATGTTTATATCCCTTAAGGAATATTTGGTAAACAACTAAAGCTAACTCAAGGTTGAGGTCATCACAGATAGTGATGGACGTGCAATAAGGAAGTTGCATGTTGAGGGAGTTCCATGTGGAAGAATTGTGTGAAAAATATGTTAGGAGGTCGAAGTCACAACCTTAATAATTGTTGAGAAACTAAGAAGCGAGCTAAAAGCCTATATATATATATATATATATATATATATATATATATATAAGAATCATGGATTACATTTTGAAAGCATCATGTAATGAATAGAAGACTAATGAATGAATAAATGGGTATGTTCGATTGAATAGGCTTGGTTAAAACCATGTTAAGGATGTTGATTTTTCAATATGCTAGGTTAAGCATGAAGTTCATTCCATTTTATCATTTAACTTAACCATAGACAATAATGTTGTAGCAATCAAGATCATCAAGATCACAAGAAGAAACATTGTGCACAAGAACACAAGAAGTATCATGGGAAACCCTTCTCAACAAGGGAAGAAAACCCAGCCAAATCCTTTGCTATATTCTTCAAGAGAAAGACCTTCACCACCAAGAAATACCTAGCACACGAGAGGGTTCTCAAACCCTAGAAGACTAGAGCCCAAGAGAGGTGTGCACCTTTTCCCAAGTAGATGTACTTGCTTAAATTTCCAAACTCACAAGAAATATAGGATTCCACAATGGGGAATCTTCCTTTACTTATATTAGACTTATCCTATCAACTAAAGTGTCTATTGGTTTAACAAGGCTGACCTCACTAAGTCACAATATAATAATAATAATAATTATTATTATTATTATTATTATTATTATTATTATTATTATTAATTATCTTTTACATGTATTATTAATCACATTAAGGTGGGGTCGACATGTACCCTTTACATAACAATTACGGTTACAGACAGGTCTGACTCTTGAGAAACATATATCAAAGGATCTGATACACCCACTAGTGCTCATCCACTAGGGGCACATCCATAGGGATGTCATATATCTGGCTCACTACATTACACAGAAGAGCCAAATCTACACACGTTCACCTGTGCGCATCCATAGGCATGTCCACTCTACAGATCTTCTTTCCCACTGCCTCACACAAGATAATCATTTGGAGTTTTCTCGTCAACTCTGTTGCTCAGAGTAGGCTAACACATCATCTTCATTTATTTTCACATTACGATGCACTCACCACTTTGGGATTTCACACATTCACCTTGTGCTCAACCACAGGCACGTCCAACTCATCAAATTGTGTTTCCCACTGGATAATCATCTCGAGTTCTTCTCACTCTCTGAATGGAGGAGGTCATCTCTATGTTCCTAGCTCTATCTCAGGCAGGAACCATGTACCCTTCTTAGGGTATTTCTCTCAGGTTTGTAAGCTGAGAGAAAGACTTGCATAGTTGTAATGATCCACACCTCACAGGTTTCTAATTTGGATAATGTCTCACATATCTGCATTCATCAACACTCTCTCTTAGCTAGGGAGGAATAATTTATCATGCCAATTCTCACATGGATGTATTTTGAATTTTTTCTTGGCTGGAGTTATCGACACTCCCTCTCAACTAGGGAGCCATTCTTCACGCAGTTAATTTGGTCAAGATATCTGCAATCTGCTCATGTGTAGGAAGGTACTTCATGTGTATGATTTTCCTCTGCATAATATCTTTGAAATAAAGATATTTTATTTCATCGTGTTTCGATCCATCAGAAAACACTAGGTTCTCAAGGAGTGTTGGGATAGGGGCAGGACGAGGGTTCAACGCTACAACAACACACCAACAAAACTCTAACTATCGGCCCTTTCGGCAACACCTGTGAAGAAGATGAAGTCTCACCAGAGGTAGAGGCAGGGGTGGTTGCAGGACTCAGGTATCTTCAACCTTAGTTGGGACATAGATCTATGATTATAATACTTAATATAGCACTTAGCATCGTTAGTCCATCATTATTTAACCAATATATACTCCGTAGAGAAAATAGAACATCACATCATTCATCCTGCTCTAATGTATTTAAGAACTTGCCATAAATAAATGGATCAGATTTAGCAAATTCAAGCATTAAGCACATACACCTATGTCAGATCTAGCATCTAGATTCATCATGAGCACAAAGCATAAATAGATCTATCTATCTATCTAGATCAAGCACTAAGAAAATAACATATAAATACACCAACACATCACACAAAGCAGAATAACACAGTATTTATGTGGTTCACCCCCACCCTGAGGCTACGTCCACCAACTCTTCTTCTTTATTAGCTTTAATCGGTCCTCTACATGCATAGAGCCATAAAAACCCTACTTCGCATAGGACAGGAGATCTGTGCACACCTTGCCAGATCCTCCTTCCTCGAGCTAGGTCTAGCACAAAGCCTTTCACAGTCTATTAAAACCATTTTCACTTAGTTCTACAAGTTTCTCACAATATGCACAGAGCATCTACAAACCACACTTGCACTTAGCTTATCGAGCATGCTACTTATTTATACTTTACAAAATAGGCCTAAACATGGGTAAACCCATGGGCCGACATCCCATACCCGTTACATATTCCCAAATCCCAAAAAGGACCCAAAAAGGGGTCGATATCCCACGATCTCTTCTTCATCTTGCACTCTGTCTTCGACAGGCTGTCGAAGTCCCAAAGTAGGTAAAAATTGACCAAGGATCTCCCAAAACTTGGTCAAGGGCCAACAAGGAGCTTTACTCACGACTCTTGGTTATCATCATAGGATCCATCTCATGGTCAAGTAAATATTTCAGAAGCTTGTAAAGCCACATTTCTTCGCACACTAGATGCTTGTATACTCTGCCTCTGTGGTACTCAAGGCCACAGAGTTTTGTTTCCTGTTGCATCAGGAAACCATGGAAAAATTCACGGTATAACATCAATCGAATGTGTTCTTTCAGTCCATTGTACTTTCTTCTCAATCTGAATCGGCATATCCTACAAACTCAAGTTCACACTGGAGGCATATCTCAGGCCATATCCAACTGTGCCTCATATATATCTCAATGCATGTTTTGTTGTTGTCTAGTGAGTCTGTCTTGGTTGACTCATCAAATGACTAGGCACATTCACTGCATGGCATGAATCAAGTCTGGTTTTAACCAGATACATCAATTATCCAATCAGATGTGGATCAGTACCGTTTGAATCATCATCAATCTTCTTCTTTAAATCCATCACGGTGTATTTTTCATTCTATCATACTGAACTTCTTTAATATTTTCATTGTATATTTTCCTTGATTCAAGAAAATATCATCGGTCCTCTATCATACTTCTTGTCCCAAGAAGTAGTGCATTATACTCATATTCTTCATCTCAAATTCAAAAGTCAAGGATTACTTGTATCCAACAACAACTCTTTCTGAATAAGTCATCAGGATCAAGCTCTCATCACCAACACTGTAATGATATAGTTTTGGATTAGAAACACTCTTGCTGAAATCCAAACTCATCAAGAATCTATCTATATGTTATAGTTTCCAACTCATGGATGGTAGTATGGATGGAAGTGTATTGGGTTCACTGGATCAAGTGTCTCATTATAGAAAACTCCCTCTATTTATGAGAAACTACTGGCTATAGATCTCGTTTTGTATTTCTCGACACTTCCATCAGTTGCATGCTTGATCTTATAGATCCACTTGGAAGTTACCATAGGCTTCCCTTTCTGGTCCTTGAATAATATCTTATGCATCATTCTTTAATATATACCAGTATTATTCTGTTATGGCATCTTTCCATACCAGTTCTCTTGTTGCTTCTCTAAGACAAGGAGTCTCAGCATCAATTAAGTGGCTCATGACTGAAGGATAGCTCTAAAATCTCTTTTTCTTTCTTGGAATGTGCCTTGAGAGGCTTGTATGTTTCTCTACCTATTGCAGAGTGAGTCTAGGTAGGAATTTTATGCCCTACTGCAATATTTCTGAACATATCAACTGGAGAACCAGAATAATCTAGAGTAATGTACGTCTCCCTCTAAATTTCTAAATGGGGAGAAGGTATTGTCTCATTGTCAATCTCCATCTAAGATTCTTTGGGTCTTTGAAAAATAGTCTCTTCTTCAAGGACAACATCTATGCTTGTCTCAATCTGTCTCTGACTAGGGATGTCTTTGAATATTGATTGTATCCTTTCTTCCTAAAGGATCTAGTTTGTACTTATTCTCTTTGTGTACATGAAAATACATTGGGCACCCAAATAACTTGAAGTGTTTAATCTCAGGATTCATTATGGTGAAGACTTCTTCAAGAGTTATGTTTTTCAAAGTCTGGCGAAGACTCTTTTTCTGCACATGTATTGTGTCATGCATACGTCTTCCCATGGAATCCTAGAAATATTTTGATCATGCTTTGTAGCATTGGTTTTCTCAATGATGGTTATATTATTCTTCTTTCTCAAATGGTGTTGGCTCCTTCTAAGTCATGTGACTCCCTCTGAAGGATAGGCATCTTATTTTCTTGTTAACCTATATGGAAAAAGAAAACAAAAATAAACAACACAAGAATATCTCAATAATGAAACCTGGAGTATTTACTTTGAGTGTGTTGTTTCTCTAAATTCGTTGAGATCCATCTGGATCCATGACTTCAGCAAAGGTTCCTTCCTCCTGCAATTTCACCCATGAAAATGATACAAATAATATATACAAGTGCATACCTAAGGAGGTTGATATGATTTCTCCAATGGCTCTTGACTGATCTCTATCCTCTGAGATATTTATGAAGAAGATAGTCATGGTATCGCCTTTTTCATCTTTGTTATTTTGAAGTTGGCCCTTCAATGTAAGGGTTTGAGTAGGTGATTGGCTTCCTTGTCCTGACGTCATCTTCCTTCCATTCATTGATAGTTGTCTCCGGTAAACCCTTTTGTATTACCCACAATAATTCTTCCTCGGAAGTCTTGTATTTCAAGAATTTTGAAGTTGCTTGATCCATCAAGCTTATCTTCCATCATAGTTTTTGTTCATCATAATTTTAGATTCTTCACAACCCTTTGTCAACTAGGCTAGAAAACCTAACGGCTAGGCTAGGCTAGCACTTTTAGGTTTTATTGGACTTATTACTACCAACAATAAGCCTTTGAGAGATAGGAGAACACTGGTGAGCTTAATATCTCCTTCAATGAGTTTTCAAAAACCCTAATTCTGAAATTTCTGCAGAAATTAGCGAAACCCTAGAAATCCTAGGGCCAAAATTTCAAAATGCTCAGAATGTCACTCTGAGAGTCTTTGAAGATGATCTGGAGGAAGTTGTACTCTCCTATTCCAAAATTATCCCTAACTTTCAATTGTTTAATGGTTGAAACACCTCATAAAGGAAGGTTGTATGGATTTTCTGGAAACCCTAGGAGGGTCGTATTGTTCTGCAAAAGAGAGAGGAGAATGGTAGATGATTGTGCAATGGTTTATTCAAGACCTATGCTTTGATACCATGTTGATTTTTCATAAGTTAGGTTAATCATGAAGTTCATTCCATTTTTATCATTTCACTTAACCATAAACAATAATGTTGCAGCAACCAAGATCACAAGAAGAAACACCATGCACAAGAACACAAGAAGTATCCTGGGAAACCCTTCTCAACAAGGGAAGAAAACCCAACCAAATCCTTTGCTATATTATTCAAGAGAAATACCTTCACCACCAAGAAATTCCTATCACACAAGAGGGTGCTCAAACCCTAGAAGACTAGCACCCAAGAGAGGTGTGCACCTTTTCCCAAGTAGATGTACTTGCTAAAATTTCCAAACTCACAAGAAATATATGATTCCACAATGGGGAATCTTCCTTTACTTATATGAGACTTGTCCTATCAACCGAAGTGTCTATTGGCTTAACAGGGTTGACCGCACTAAGTCACAATATAATTATTATTATTAACAATATTAATTATCTTTTACATTTATTATTAATAACATTAAGGTGGGGCCGACCTGTACCCTTTACATAAGAATTAGGGTTACAGACAGGTTTGACTCTTGAACAACATATAGCAAAGGATCTGATACACCCACTAGTGCTCATCCACTAGGGGCACATCCATAGGGATGTCATATCTCTGGCTCACTTCATTACATAGAAGAACCAAATCTACACACATTCACATGTACTCATCCATAGGCACGTCCACTCTACAAATATTTTTTCCCACTGCCTCACATAGGAGAATCATCTGGAGTTTTCTCGTCAACGTTGTTGCTCATAGGAGGATAACACATCATCTTCATTTATGTTCACATGATGATGCACCTAGCACTTTTGGATTTCACACGTTCACCTTGTACTCAGCCAAAGGCATGTCCAGCTCATCATATCGCCTTTCCCACTGGATAATCATCTAGATTTATTATCACTCTCTGAATGGAGGAGTTCATCTCTATGTTCCTAGCTCTGTCTCAGGTAGGAACCACGTACCCTTCTTAGGGTATTTCTCTCAGGTTTTTAATTTGATAGAAAGACTTACATTGTTGCAATGATCCACACCTCACAGGTTTGTAAGCTGGAGAATATATCACATAGTTGCATTCATCAACAAAGGAAAGGCAGTTGTATGCCATAGATACTCAAGTAGAGTATAATTCAGGAAGAAAACCCTGATCGATTCAGGTTAATCAAAAACCTGAAAGAGGAAGTGAACATGATCCATTCATCAGGAGGAAATTGATCTCTGTCATCAGATCGATTTCAGGATCCAATGGAGTTAATGGATCAAACGCCAGTTGTTCAATAAGATTGACGACCCATATTCATTGCGGATATCGAATAGGCACACAGGTTAACGACGGAGCCTATTCCCGTAATTTAAATTCAATATAGTTTTGTTTCGAGTTTGGGGTATGATCATAGATCAGACGACCCATATTCATTGCAAAAATCAAGGGAAGAATTAACGGGTGCACTAGTTCACGGCCCACAATCAACCTACATTGTTGATCTCATTGGGGTGGATGATCAACGGCCACGATTAAAAGAGTTTGGCGAGAACTTTTCATATTACGGAGATTGAACTCTTTGATAAAGAGCGAGCACATTGGGTATTTTTCAATCATTGTGAACCATTGATCTGTGAACGATCGGTGGTTTGACCTGCAAAGAACCCATGCATTAATTCCACCTAAACTCATACTGTGATTGGATTTTGTGGTGGATTTGGAAAATCAAGCTCTCGGTTTAAATTCTTCGTCAAATACTTCTATGTCAGAATTGTTACGTTTGGAATCGTGTGGATAGAATTGATCTAGGGATAATATCAACAACATGTATTCATTGTGGGGAAGGTATATGCATGCGGGTTAATGTCGGAGCATGTGCCTGTAAATTAAACTCAATTTAGTTTTGTTTTGAGTTTGGGATTCGATCGTAGATCGGACAGCCCGTATCCATTGTGGAGATCGGAAGGAGAATTAAAATGTGAGCTAGTTTAGGTTCCACAATCCCTTGCCATCGTTGGATCTAGGGGAAGACAGATCTTCACAGTCGAACTGCAGACAAGGGTTTTATCCATGATCATAGCACCTAGACACGGGAGTTGAAAGGGTAGCGCCTGAAAGGAATAAGAGCTAAGGTCACAGATCTCGATCGTGTGGAGAGAAAACGGAGTCCATCCGGGACATTCAAGGAAGGTATATTTTGGCACTCTATGTTAGACTGTGGTCACAGGGACTGGTTCTATGGGAATAAATGTGCTCATAGTTAGCATGTTGCATGGAATGCATGTTGCATAAGATGGAAGACAATGGATTTTTCAGTAAGGAAGGAGGACCTTCCAATGTTTTACTTAAATTATGGAAGCACTAAAGGGAAACACATTTGGGTGGCCATGAGTGTTGGCACCCTAGTTATTAATAAAGGAAGAATGATTAAAGGCATTCATGTGAAACTTTCGAGTTTCACGTGTACGGATTTGGGATCGTGATCGACCTATAGCAGGAAGTATGGTTCTTCTATAAGAGTGAATGAAAATGAATAAGCCATATGGAAATGAAGAGGTTGGTTAAATTCCAACACAGCATAGGCCAAGAACCTGTCATAAAGTGTGACAAATTTGAAATCAATTCAAGAGTGCATTGGATATGAATGTGGACATGAATATTGGCACATTTTTTAAAATCCTTTGAAATATTGAATTAGGTTTTGAAAGGTTTGGTAAGTTGAAATGAGGCATAGGCAAGGAGTGAGATCCCCTTTTCATGTTTATATAGATGTGATGAACTATTAGTATGCATGGTTTCGTATATATATAATGGATGCATGAGAGACTAACAGTTTGTTTGGTTATGTAAAATATGAATTGTAGGGAGAAAAGGGTCTTGGATATGGCAGCGTTGTGAGCCCATAAGGAAGACCAATTGCCTACTAAGCCAAACCGCTATGGGAAGGAAAGTCCCATAATTATGAATCTGGTTCCTATGTGGAACAAATATGAAAACAAAATGTGGAATTTGGAAATCTGCGGGTGACAGATTTACAAGAAAAATTTGAATTTAAAATTTATGATGATGTCTCATGAATTTTTGTATGCCTGTGATACAAGTGATAAGAAAAGATATTTCTAGAAATTGACAGCTGAAGGATGTCGAGCTATAAAATCATGAAAAATGGCTACTGTTGATCCATGAGAACCCCGTGGTAAGCCATGATCACCTAGAATATGTTGTGTTGAGGTAACACAAGCTGGAGGAATGCCTCAGTAGAGAAATTCTGAGGGATGCCTCGACTATAAGGCTTGATAAAGTCTCTGGAATTATTCTTGTGTGAGAAAACCTTGGCAAGGCAAGATGGATCACCCGAGGAACTGTATAGCGGAGAAGGGGATGCATGAACCTGGTCCTAGAGGGTGAGTGACTGCAAGGAAGAGGAGAAATTGATAGTTCTTGTAAACTATTGGGATCATGCACACGATGGGTAGTTCTTCATGTACGAGAAAACCTTGGCAAGGCAAGATGGATCACCCGAGGAACTATATAGCAGAGAAGGGGATGCCTAAGCATGGGCCTGGAGGGCGAGTGACTGCAAGGAAGAGGAAACATTGATAGTTATTGTAAACTATTGGGATCATGCACACAATGGGTATTTCAAGGAAAAACTATGAGTCTGGATAACAAGACAACCATGTGGACACAAATCCACAAACTGCGCAGATAATTATTGTGCTAGATTATGAAATTTTCCTAGAAATTTTATGCCACAGTAAAATGTGTTCGCATGAGACTATGATTAAAGTGCTTGTTGTTCAACAATTATTGAAAGAAGGTGACGAAGATTAAGGGTCTGGAAAAAGGACCTGACCGAGAAATAAGGTCAAGACTTCTGAAGTGGCTGAATGAGAAATCCATAACAGGTGTTATCGAGAAAGAACATCGAGGACGGTTTTCCTTTTAAGGGGGAGGGGATTGTAACACCCATGTTTCCCCCAGCTTTTAATTAATCGTAAAATAGGATTACCATGCTAAGGCATGTGGACGATGTAAATGTATTATTGTTAAATTTTCCATAACTGACTGTAGGGGGGGGTGAAGCCTTGAAGTACGAGCCATGATATCTCTAGAGGAAAGAATCAGTTAATGAAGGAAAGGACTGGCGGTTGAATAATCAACCACCCCCATGAATGGAAACATGGGTTGTCAGCCTGAAGTACCACAGAGACCTGCAGACCTGAGCTTCCTTCTAACAGAAGGAATAGGATAGGTCAGAAACCTTCCTAAATAAGGAAGGTAAGATACATACATGGAGACGACAAGAGAAGAGACACCAAATGAGGGCACAATCTTGGAAGGAGATGTGTGAACCAAAAGGAAGTGCAAAGAACACAACCTGAATAACCAGAATGTGAGCTTGATGTTGAGGAAGCATCTGATAAACCTCGCAGGGTTGTTGTGACAAAGAGATTCTCTCTGATAGATGGCATAAACTCCCTAGTGACATCATGGCTTAGCACGGGGGTGGCCAGAGTGCTAAGAATGAATGCCTCTGAGCCTATGGCTGGGTGGAAAGGCACACACCCATAGTCAGTTAGTCAGCTGCAACTTGTAATAGATAAGTATTCTCATACTATGTGTAATTGAGATGTATTTGTGTGATAAAATTGGACATATTGTGAATGTTTTCAAGGATGTGCATGATTGCTTAATGGTTATACTATAACCCTTTTATTTATTCTTGATTGTGTATTTAACAAAATAAGATATTCTCTGGCTTGTACATGTAAATGCTTGAGCCCTATGGTGGCTCAAGTTAAAATAAATGAACTCTAGGTTCATCGATTTTGGGCATAGTTTCATGTGTGCATGTTGACACTCCTAGTCGTTCTGAGTCTCTTGGAGGAAGGAGTCTGTTAAGATCAAGAAGAATAGCAAGATTGAATTATTGAAAGGGAAGGTTCCTTTGTTTGGAAGAATAATGAATGAGATTTGTTCGGTAAGAGCCAAGGTCTGTTGTGACCATTGGATACGGGAAAGAGCGCGGGAGATAACCCCTTGGGTCCTTTGGACTTCGCGAGTTCGACGAATTGAGAGAGTTCATCCTAAGGGAGGTAAAATCATGGACGCCCCAAAGTTAATCGGGGCCTTATATATGAGGATGCCAGGGAGCCATCCCAACCATTAGATCTATTCAGTAGTCAGTCTGTCATTGACCGCTTCGGGAGAATATAGGCTTAGTAACACCAAAACTCCCGAAGAATGAAGTAGAAAAGTAGTGTGGACCGTGAATATATGGATCCTTCGGAACCCCTCTTGACCGTTCAAACAAGGGAATATGGGTAATAACGATGAGAGTACATGGGGATCCATGTGTCGAGTGATGGTGATGTCAGGTGTCCCACTCAGAGTGGCCCACATTGGGGTATTAAGAGACGATTAGTCGTGAGTTCCTTTGGAAATCCATGGAGTGACAGAGTCTGTCTATACCATTGATATGAGAGATAGGATACGTGGCGGAAATCCGTCGACTTCGGGTGAAATTACTCTAGGAGAAAATGAGTGTGAAGAGGTTGAACCTCCCGAAGTCGAAGAGACGAAGTGATTTGCAGTTGTTGATCTGTGGGAGACACGTTTTGACATATCGTCGACTTTGGGTGAATTCACTCTGGGAGAAAAGGGGATGTGTTGAACAAGAACTCCCGAAGGTTGGAGAGATAGAGTTCATCCTAGTTGTCCATCAGTTGAGGACAAGTGTCAGCAAATATTCTAGTTCGGGAGATAGCCACTTCGAAGGAAAGTGGGTTCACGCAAGTTGAGAACTCCCGAAGTAAATCATGACCATCGATTTGAGAGAGACATGTGTCGAAATATCATCGAATTCGAGTCAAATCACTCCGAGAGAAAGTGAGTGGGGAGAGGTTGGAACTCCCGAAGCCTGAAGAGCCGAAGTAATTTATAGTCGTCGATCTGTGGGAGACACGCATCAGCAGATCGCTTACTTCGAAAGCGGGGAGAAAGCAACGCAGAGTAGAGGGATGCCTGAAGTGGATCCCCACCGTCGAATGAGAGGGACATGTGGTGCACGATCCTTAACTTTGGAAGAAAATACTCCGGGAGAAAAGGTGGTGTGAGCGTCTGAAGTACCCTCGAACGTCGAAGTATCGAAGTAGAACCGAGTCGTTGATATAGATGGACGTGTGGCGCCTGATCTGGAACTTCGGGTATAGAGTACTTCATAGGAAAAAGAGTTGGAATTCTCAGAACTTCCAAACATCAAGTCTTGAAGAAGATCATAATTGTCGATTAGAAGAATGTGTGGAGCTCTATTTGTAACTTTGGGTATGGAGTACTTCGGAGGAAAAAGGTGCAGGAATGTTTGAAACTCCCAAACGCTGAAATCCTGAAGTAAATCAGGGCCATCGAAATCCCTGATGACACGCGTCATCAGATCATGAACTTCAGAGGTTTACCACTCTAGAGGATTCGCATGGTGGTCGCCTTGGCGCCTGTTTTCTTGGCGTCTAGTCATAGACCGCAGTCAAATGCAAGTATAGGGGGATGAAAGGACCTGAAGAACTTGGGGGAGGATATTTGCCAACTATGAGCTTGTTTCGGAGCATGGAGATCGTGGTTGAAAATACCTGGAAGAGATAAATGGGATAGAGACCTCGAATGGGGGTTTTTATTCTCCTAAGAAGAACAAAAATTTGAGTCCCCACCATGGGTGTGTTACAAACAAGTCCTTCAACCAACACATGAGACCTTCGTATGGGTTCTTTGTAGGCCTTCAAGTGGGATATGGGCACCATTAGTAGGCTTTCTGCGTTGGAAATGGATGTTGAGGTATAAACATGGTTAAGGGATAAGCAATAGCCATAAGCCCTAATAAAACCTTATAGATCCTAGCCACCATGGAAAACACTTATAAACCATGACATGAGTCCTTTCCAAGGAGTCTTTTCCATCTGAGTTTAATATGGTCACCATTACAATGTCTTGGGAATCATGGATGGACCTCGGGACCTTAACCATAGTCGAAGGATGGAAAAAAGAGAACCAATCCCTAAACCTTGCTTCTCAATCTTTATCACTATGGACTAGACCTCAAACCAAAACATATGACCTATATAGGCTATCATTCACCTCCAAGTGGTATGTGGATGCCATGATTAGATTAGTTATGAGACAAGAATAGGTCTCTAGGTTTAACCAAGTTTGGGGGAGGAAAATAAGGGCCTTATTCCCTAAATAAATCTTCTTATGCCCAAGAACCATGAATAACACCTAAACCCCATCAATATTCTTAGGTTATAACACTAAACACATTCTCGAACCATCACACTAGACCCTTATAGGGAATCTCTCTCTTGCTAGAGGGATATGGGTGTTATTAGTAAACCACAACATAGGACCTAAATAGGAATGTGTCTCAATCCCACACCAAGAATGGTTCTCATACCATGGTTAGGGTTCTTTAGCATCCAAGTGAGATATGGGAACCATGAGTAGGTTTTGTGCACCGGAAATGGATCTTGAGGGCTAAACTAGTCAAGGGGGAAACAAGGGGTTTAATCCCTAAATGGACCTTCTTGAGCTAAAGTGCCATGGTTAGTGGATGAAAAAACTTAAACCTTATGCCTTAAACATTGATTCTCAAGCTCATTCACCATGAACAACACTTGAAAATTGTTGGGTTAATCTTGACTCGATCGTAAATTCATTGAATCAATCATTGTTGGGTTTATTGTTAGTGGTTTATGGACACATGCTATTGAGTAACCCATGGTATTTGAATTGAGTCTTTGGATGGATATATCCATGCCATGCATGTCTTTTCATGTCTATCTCCACACCATGCATGTCTTCTCAGTTGTGGTCATGCATGGCTTTGTAAGGCTATCCTGGCAAGTTTTCTCTAATGATGAAAACATGTGTGCCTTCTTATAGAATGAGCCCTTGAAAAATAAATATATTGTATCCCAAGGGATTAACCCCTTTGGAAATTTCATTCTCATCAAGTGACATAAGGAATCAAAAGCAGAGCATAGAGGAGGAATCAAAAAGAAAAATAGGAAAGACTATTCATGTAAACATTGGGACTCAAGAAGATCCAAAGACTCTAAAAATTGGAGCTTGATGTTCATAACAAGAGAAACAGAAATTCATGGATCTCTTCCGTGAATTTTGGGATGTCTTTGCATGGTCATATGAAGATTTTCATCAGTTTGTTCCAAGTGTAATATAACACACAATTCCTATTAAAGAATAAGCAAAACCAATAAAACAAAGAGAAAGACCAATAAATCTTGCACTTGAAGCAACTATTAGAAAAGATGTTGAGAAGATTTTAAATGCCCACATAATTTTCCCTATTAAATATTTAGAATTGGTTTCAAAGCTTGTCTTGGTATTGTTATGGGACTTATCGGTAAATGCGGACATACACAGATCTCGATAGATCCACATAGATCTAAAACAAAACAAAACATGATATGACGCTTTCCCTAAGCTCTAATCATTAAGTTTACTATCTAACAAGAGATGAGCAACATATCATTTAAATATCGCTTCCTTGTGTCGTTGTCATCCTAGCTCCACTCCAGTGCTCCTGTGATATTGGATATGTAAGGGAACACAAGCCAACGAAAGTGAAAGCAATATAGCACACTCAAAGAGGATCTATGTATGTGATCAAGGAGTCATACAATAAAATGAGACAAGTTTTATGGGAAAGAAGCATATCAGTGTATTATATTAAAGTGAAAGTGGAGATTACAACCAAAGCCTTGATGTTGCAAGGTCCCCTTCCAATGACCCTTTTCTCCAACACACACACTTGCTCCAATCTTGAATGAAGAAGATCCACAATGACTTGATGAACTGAAATGAATCTCTCAAGAATGACCCAATGCAGAATTCTCCATACAATCTTAGCCTTATTCAACCTTCATTAACCTTTAAAATCAACCTTAGCCTTTTCCATGAGAAATCCCTCTTTATATAGGGGAAAGAGAGACACTTACAGAGATTAGGATGATCCCACCAAATCATAGAAGCGAGTAGCATCCCAATCATATGGATGCCACCTAAC
The DNA here is from genome assembly GCA_009831015.1 of Picea engelmannii. NCBI lineage: Eukaryota > Viridiplantae > Streptophyta > Pinopsida > Pinales > Pinaceae > Picea > Picea engelmannii. Next base: position 176,572 of record ML794430.1, on the reverse strand, counting down.
CTTCTAGAAGATCCCCTTCTAGAACTTTCATGAAGGTCGACCTTTTCTTAGCCTTTTGACATTGTCGTACCCCAGCTATAGAGTAGCCTGTGGAGATGTCACAAACCAGTTTTAGGGAAGAGTGTGATGACCAGGCATCATCGCATCCTGCTTATGGTGCAGCCTGCGACAACCTTCCTTAATAGGGTTTTTTAGAAGATAAAGCCAATCACTTTCCTCGTGGAGAAAGGCTCATTTTGGGAACATGAACACATATTGTCAATGGATCACTATGATGACCAAAATAATGTATAACATAATGCCCCCAAAAGTATGAGGTTGGAACTCATGACAGCCGAAATACTTTGTAGAATGTGTGTGTCGGAAACAAAGAGCGCACCAGTCGGGAACCTACAAACAGTCAAGCATCAGCATACTAATATACCATTGTTTGAGGTAGGCATTCCCATACTCATATTACAAAGCATTAAAATGAGTCATGACCACTAAACATACACTGTGGATCCATGTCAAGGTGGATCAGCATAGCCACCCATAATACACTATGGATCTATGCTCTAAAATGACTCAAATTCGGACATAGCCACGAGAGATACAAAGTGGATCTATGTGTCAATACAAATCATGAATACTCCATCGCAGCCTGGACTAGAATGGTATGACCCAGGGTCTTCATTTCCATCGTTCGTAAGTATGAATCTAACCATGCGATTACAGGTGTTGAAGTCGAACATGGTAGAAACCACTTGATTATCGCTCAATGATGAGAACCGTTAACAAGTGTGAGGGAAATCACCATTGATGTCAATGACTCCCAAGGTACCCCAGTACAATCCCACGGGTGTGAATAAAGGAGTTGAAGTTGAACACTCAAGGGAATCTTCCAATCAGGGGCCAATGATGTGAACCCACTGTCGAAAGTGAAGAAACCTGCCATTGAAGCATGCAGGCTCTAAGGCACTGAATAATTTCTAAGTCTTGTTCTTGGATAATGAGCTAAAGTCGACAGGAAAAGACACATCACAGGAGGGGCTTGATGTATCCCCCATCAATGACACAAAATAAGTAACACATTTGAGATAGATCGGAGCATAAAATGATTCGAAACTGACACAGGGAAGGCCGACATGGTAGAAAATTTATAAGTGCAGATGGCTGACTCGATAGGAGGCTTATCAAGGTTGGACTTCTCTTGAACATATGAACAACACGACAATGGTCTTGGCAGCATTGACTCAAGGAGGACCCAACATATAGACATGTGGATGGTCAAACGGGAGATTAATGGATTTTCCAACCCGTATACAATGACGAAGGGGGGTGCCATGTTCAAGAGCGACTATTACTGCCACTAACACGGATATAGAGCCACATTGCTTTCCCAAATTTTCCCCCACCATTTATGGTGAGTACCTCTTTATTTTTATGCAAGCTCTATGAGGATAACATATGCTTGTTGATGTAAGTTCATCCTTCGGACGAGTCCCTCGGAGTATGTTTAACGAACCCTAAGAAGGAGTGGTTCAATCCCATATGGGTCTTTCGATGTTTTTTTAACAAGTCCAACGAGAGAAAACTCTGGGGAATTTCATGTTTATAGAGTCATAAAAACACTTAAAGACGACTCCAAAAGTTCCTTTTTCGTAAATTAATCTGATGAGACCGAAAAAGTGATAATCTATCACCCATCAAATGTTTTCTTCAAATACTTTTAAGAGTGTGAGAAGAACAAGGTCGCTCGGCAATATTTTCATTTTTACGGAGCATGAAAAGAGATTAAAGGATACTCCATGGGTTTTGTTTTTCGTGTTACCATGACGAGTATGAAAAGACGACAAAAGTATACTTGGTTACATTCTCATTGATTTACGAGCATGAGAAGGAACAAAACCTAAGCTCGGAGTTTTTCCTGAAAAACTCTAAAAGGATCTGTACATGCGACAAATGTATAAAAGAAAACCAAAAAATGTATCCCCATTCAACACTTCACCCTTAGGTTTTTCATATGCAAAAAAACAAACACTTACAATATCGTTAAAACATTAGGGTTTAAGTGGAAAATATAAGATAATATAAAAAATAACAATGAAAAAAGTAAAAAAGTAATAAAAATGGGTAAAAACTTATTTTTACCATTTCATTGTTACTCCACCCAAACTTTGTTCCAAAACCCCCATTTTACCTCAAGTTTCCACAGTGAATTGCGGGAGGTAGGATTGATCATTTGGCAAACGGTCTCCACAAAACAGATAATTTTCATCTCCTTCAACTTTTCATGGATTCATTTTTTCTTTTCATTGGTTAGAAATGGCTTTTTAGGTTTCATTTTCTAGGGCATGTGACCCCAAAGGTCGTCACAGGCGCCCTGTATCATGCCCTGCGATAACCCAGGGTCGTCGCCGGTGACTTTTAAGCTACAATGCGATGACTCTGCATTGTACGGGCAAGCTAGCCTACGACGTGTGCAAAACAAAAAATGTTTCAAGATGTTTCTGCCAATGAAAATTTTCCAGGAGAGAGATGAAGATGCTAATCCCTCTTTTATGTTCCATTTCAGGCTTTCTACAGTAAGGATGTTGGAATGGAAAGAGAGAGAGCATGAGGATGAATATTACTTTATCGGGAATGACCCGGGAATGGTAAATTCCCTCCGGCAGTGTGGACTACTAAAATTCTTCAAGGTCCAGGGCATGAGGGCCCAGTTGAGGTTGCTCAAATACTTAGTTCACATGTGGGATGTGGACCAGTAGGTATTCTGTGTGGGGACTCACATTCTTGAGATAGATATCAAGGATATCTACTTCTTGGCCAGGTTATCTCGTCGTGGGGCTCAAGTTACACTAACAGTTAGCAGAGGAGGTGGTGAACCTATGAGCCACTATATCAACGCACATTGTGTGTCCAGTACTCAGAAGCATAGAGGAAAAGTCTCTATAAGAGATGTATGTGACCTGCCTTTACGGACTATCCTCTACACCATTATGCACATGGAAGGGAGCGCATCTCCCCATATGGACCTTCAGAGATATTTCCAATATGCGTTGGAATGCATGGAGACCCGAGTTTTCAACTAGAGTGATGGGGTTCTCAGAAGTATGAAAAAACAGTTGACTAAGTGTAGGAGTGGTGACCTGAAACAGTTCAGATACGGGTCAATTTTGGTGTCCTTCTTCTTGGAGAGGGTTCCAAACTTATGCCTACAGATAGAGTGGACCATACCTGCCCAACGGGATCTAAGGATGAAGAGGTGGGTCGACCTCATGGCATGGCATGTGATTGGGCTTATCATCAAGTATAATGACATTTTATTTGATTGGTTGAGGGCACATATGATTATGGTATATGACTACGCATATGTCAGCTTAGACTTTCGAGGTGATCCAAAATTGATTCTTTCTAAAGGTTCTCAATGGGGGAACATAGGTAAGAAGTACATTTTTTTTATATAATGTTTTTGTAATTTTTAAATATGAAATGTCTTTATGTATTTTATCTGATGACTAATCAAAAATGTCTTTGATGATGCAGATGTGGGACCTCACTGACCTCCAACTTCATCTCCCATTCAGAGGTGAGGGGAGAGAGTCGAGGTAGCGGGATTAGTCATTGTTGACTATGAGGCTATAGAACAAAACTTAGAGGGGTTGACTATGGATGTCCCAGATGCCTCTATTGATGAGATCCTGAGGCATTACCAACGCCATACAGTGGGTTTATCTACATCCATCGATCGACTGCTCTGTAGAGTGGCACAAGTAGTCTCATGTTATCATGAGCAACATCCTTGATGCTATATTTGTATATGAAGCCATGTGCTTCACATTTTTGACATTTTGGTCTTCGGACAAAGACACTTTTTGTAAAAACTTTTATCGTTATATATATATATATATATATATATGAGGCTTCTACCGGTTTACTTGTTGTATATACAAAGTGTGATTGGATTTTATAAACTTCTCAAATGTCTGTTTAACACATAATTAGCCAATGCATCTGTTAATGTATTTAGACATCTAGGAATGTGTTGATATTCAATGTAATCAAAATGACGTTCCAAGAGGCGAATTCATAAATACACCCTTAATAGCATAGGACTTCAAATGGAATAGATGTTACTCAACTGTAAGACTACTAACTGTGAGTCGAATCGTACAACAAGATAACAAATTCCAAGAGACACAGCGTTAGTCAATAATTCGATGACTGCACTATATTCTGCGATATTGTTAGTTGCACGACCAAGGCAAACACCATGTAGACTAATCAAATCATCTATAGGTGCATATATTTCCCAAGCAGTAGATGCTAAGTTCTGAGTATTGCGACTAGCGTCAATAGTGAAGCCAATGTAGGGTAGGTAAGACACCGACATCTGGAAACCAAGCACAACGCAAGGTAAGTAGTTGAAGGTCGAAACCAAAACAATGAAAAATCATGCAAGAGTATGATACACTAAAAGTACAAGCACTCATGCAAAAATGACTTAAGAATAGTACTTATTTAAGTAAATCCCATTTCGGGGTTCACTCAAAGGGATTCCATCATAATCGATTGTTGGTTGTGGAGCCTGATTATCTTCCCGATTCAGAGGTCTTTTGTTTTCAACCATGTTTATACCCCACGAAGTATTTACACCCCAGAAGTATGTACACTCTTCCACGTGGGGGAGTGCAGAGGGGGGTTACCCCCCCAGCTTGGGGGATCCGGGTGAAAGCGGGCCCTTGGCAGGGGTTCAGGGGTAGTGCCCCCCAATGGGGGATAGGGGGCGAAGCCCCCGAAGGGAAAATTTCCTTGTAAAAGTATATTGTAATTTCATTGTAAATCTGGACCGTTCATTATAAGGTCGCAAATCTAACGGTAGAAGTTATGTTAGGGTTTTTTTCCCTATAAGGCAACCCTCTCTTATGAGGAAAATGTATTGCGATTGTGGATCATAGTGAATATTGTATTCTGAGACGAGGGACTGTGAGAGAAAGAAGAGGAAGTTACAGCGGGTTTGTTGTAGGTTGTATCCCTTCATATGTTGGATAATAATAAAGGAAGGACCTGGAAATTTCTCTAGTGGACGTAGCCCACACTGGGTGAACCACGTAAATCTATGTCTCTATTGTATTGTGTATCTTCTGTGTTTTGTTTCCGTATTTGTTTTATTTTATTGCTCCATGGTCCTATTTTTCTAACATCGACTAGCTCATAAGCTCCCTTCTCCAACACACGTTTGACAATGTAAGGACCTCACCACATGGCCTCGAATTTACCAGCCCCTAGAAAATCATGATCTTGTTCATAAAGGAGAACTAGATCACCTTCAGAAAAAACATGTGGTTTGACATGCTTGTCGTATTGGGATTTAACACATTTCTTCTGAGTTTCAATAACTAGGGCGGCATCACGACGGGTTTCATCTAATTGCATTAAATACAAAATATTATCTTCTTCAATGGAGGTATTGGGGAGAAGTTCAACGACCAGTTTCAAAGATGGTATTTCACATTCAATCGGCAGGATAGCCTCGATACCATAAACTAGATGGAAAGGTCTAAATCCCATAGTAAACTTAACGGATGTCCGATAGGCCCATAATGCTGAGAATAGCATCGTGTGCCAGGTTATCTTATGAATTCTTATCATCCGTCGAAGCATAGTAATGAGAACTTTGTTGATTGCTTCAACTTGGACATTGGCTTGTGGGTAATAGGGGGTTGAGTTTTCATGGAGAAGACCCAACTTTTCAGTAAGTTCGGACATCATGAAATTCCTAAAATGACTACCGTGATCAGTAACGATAGCTTGAGGGATACCAAACAGAGTAATGATATGATTGAATATGAACAATGTTGCAGTCTTCCCGGTGTTATCAAATGTAGGCATCACCTCGGCCCATTTAGTGAAATAATCCACAAATACAATTTCGAGAGGGATGGTAGGTGAAATGTTGCTCAAGTTCCCTTCGTACAAGACATCGTGTGGTGACTCAGGAATGGACGAAATAACCACAATGGTCAATGGAGTCGAAATCCATTGGTAACTCTCTATGGTGTCATGTTCTAAGAAGAGAATGGATAGAGGATGTCCATCGTCCTAAGGGGTGTCTTCCATATACATGACTGACATGATCATCTCATCAGTAGGAAATGTCACATGAAATGGATCAGGAGATGAATCACGGAGAGAAGGAGGGGAAAGGGTTGTCAATTGAATAGCTTGATAAGTGGATTCGACCAAACTTAAATGCATCTTATCATCGTAACGAGAGTAATCACCAGGGCTAGGTACCACCCATGGGTCATATGACTCAGGGGATTCACGAACGGTGGTGGATATCATGTTAATAGAGGCAACAAAAGGAGGGGGGATATCGGGTGGTGGGATTGGAAATGTACACATTAAAGTTGAATCTTTCAAAAGACCCACGCCGACATTCTCGTAACCAGGAGGTGTCTTCAAAATGAATGGAATGTTGCTAATATGGGAATCAGAATTAAAGAAGGCTAGTTGGTCAATAGTAACGACCTTTCCTTGATGCGGGAAACATACCACATGGAAAAGGGTGGACACAACTGCATGCATGGAATCAATCTAGCTATGGCCAAGTAAAAGGTTATAATCAAGAGGTGCATCAAAGACCTCAGCCTCAACATTGACCTATTTACCTTCCAACGTAATAGACAACGACGGAAGAACATTGTAGGGTTTAAATCTTGTACCATTGAAGGCCTTAAGTGTATTGTGTGATTCGGTGAGGGTAGGAGAGCCAATGGATTTCCAACAAGTGATGGACATGACACAAGTTGAGGCTCCTTCATCAATAACAGTTCTACAGATATTCTTTTTTTCAACAACAACTTGGATCTGGAATGTTAATTGAGGACGAAGCCTTGGAATGTGATCTTCCAAGTAAAATATTATGAGATTAGTATCCTTGGGATCAATTCCACCGATGGCCTTTAACATTGCCTTTCGTTGAGTTGGGAAATTTTGAAGGACTTCGAGAGCTGACATCGCAGAGGGTGCTTGTGCAAGATCTTCTACAATACTGTAGTCTTGTGAAACACGAGTGTGAGGCTTAAACGTAGACTTTCGAACAATGCCCTTGCGAGGAGGGCCAAGGACTGTATCGAGACTCTGTCATTCGAGATGAAGAGGACCATTGGGAGGTGAATTTGGGGGAGAAGGTTGAACCAACGAAGGTGGTATATCACCAAATTTCACTTTTAACGGAGAGTAATCTTTGGCTTGAGTTGCAACTGCAATTTGTTTCTTTTTAGAGTCACCATTACACATAAGGACACGGGATGAAGTAGAAGGGGTAGCTTGTTCATGAATGACTAGTTAGATTTCTGTTGAGAAGGGAAAGGTTGTGAAAAAACGACAGGTGTAGAAGGTTTCACGGTCCCTTGGAGGAACTTAGTAACTTTGGCTCGTCTTGGACAATCTTTCGTGTAATGATCATCACCATAAATAAGGCAGGGGTAACGAGGCTTACGTTTGTCTTTCTCATCAGTGGTTTGTGTTTTGGCTTTATCAGATTGTGGATTATTATTCTTTTCCTCCTTGTTCTTACCCTTTCCTTTCTTTTTATTTTGATTCTTTCCATCAGGCATGGATTGAACAGAATTAACCTCGGCAGTCTTACCGGTGGAAGGAGTAGGAGAAGGAGTATCTTGTGCATTAGAATTATTGGATTTGGGATTGGTTTGATTGGCATGCGTCGATTGGGTCTCTGTGTGGAAGGTTCCAATCACACCATCAGCAGCATGAGAGGTTGTTGGAGGTTTTGGCGTAGGTTTTGTGGAAGGACGAGGAGTGTCAGGGATAAAATTATAAAGTGTTCTCGTTTGCGAATAAATGAGATCAATATATTGAGCACGACTAATCGCCTGCTCTTCAGTGACAACGTCACCCATGGCGAGATCATGAGAAATAGGTCCAATGAGTGATTTGGTAAACACTGCTCGGCCAATAGTTTATCAGGAAGAGGAACTTTGATTAAATGTCTTCTCCTCCTCCACTCATGGATGTGATCAAAAATATGAGTGGACGAGGATTGCTTGAAAGAACTCAAAATTTTGGTTCACGTCTCGTATCGAATCAGTAACTGGTAATGTGTCAGAAAGGCCATGGATAGGTTGTTAAATTCATTGAAGAAACCTCGAGGTAACTCGATGTACCATTTTGTTGCCGAACCCATGAGATTTCATTGGAAAAGTCACAGTCTGATGGAGTCATCCATCAAGAGGTTGGATGAACACCACAGGTGAAAAGTCATAACATGGTTATTAGGATCTTCTCCTACTCGACTGTCAAATTTAGGAATGTCGGACGATAACTTGGCTGGTATGATAGGCCAGTGAGTATAATGTAAGATAGGATCATTCAAAATCCTAGACAGATCAGGTAAATCCAAAGTGGCCAGGAAAGGAAAATGTCAGTTCACTTGTGGAAACTGGTAGTTTTGAGCAGGAAGTCCCATAGGTATACCTGTAGGACCGTAAGCAGTATACAAATAATTAGACTATCCTGATAGACTCGTTTGTGGAGGGTTTTGGGATATACAACGTGCAAAGTTGGGTTGGGTAGAGGGGTTCCCTTGGTAAGGGACACTAGATTGAATGCCCTAACCCCAAGTGGGATTCAAGGAACCTGGATACGGTTGGCTAAAGTTAGGGAGTACAAAAGAGTTAACTTGAGGATGTTTACCCCAGACGATTGTGATTTCCTTGGAAAGGAAGGTTCCAAAGTTGAGATTGTGATCCAGGTGCATTCTGTCCATACAGTGGGTTATGGACTCCAACCTCAGGTTGCCCCCCATCTTGAGGTTGACCTCCAATAGTAATCTGGTAACTAGAAGTGAACGAGTGGCTGGTGCCTCCAACTGGATTGGAGACACTAGGGCTAGATCATCTGAGAAAAGGTAGAGGAGGAACATAAAGCCCTCTTAAGAGAACCTGGGTAGGTGTAGGAACAAAGCTAACAACATCATTATCCCAATGAGGAAAAAAAGTCTAGATGGAACCTGGGTAGGGATATCAACAGAAGCATTCTGAGCTCTATACCCAGGGGGAAGTGATGGATTTGGTCTAGATGGAAGTGGTATCCCAATCAGAGCTTGGGATATAACCACATTTTCGGTAGGAATCTTGGTATCTTGCGGGACCATAGTAGAATGGGCCATCTGAAGAGTAGGGATCAAGTGAGAACCAATTAATATTTGGTATGAAACGGTGGTGACACTACTGGTAGTACCAGTGAAATGGTCCAAAGGTACCGTGTAGGTGACGGACGTCTTGGGCACTTGCGATACTATAGGTTGATCGGGACTCACTCCTAGGTTATCATACAAATCACATACTGTCAAAGGGACGGAACTAGGATTAGAAGTTCTGACAGTGTGAGTCGGGGTCCTAAAAGATTCACTATGAAAATGTGGATCTTCTACTCCAGATCATGCGTTAGGTACAGTAGGTACTTCAAATTTTTCATCAACAACAATTTCTCCTGATGATTTCATCTGAAGCATACATGGATTCCATACAACACTCAATGTTGGATTGATAGGGAGGCGGAAAGCCTCTAAGGAGTCTGAAACAATTCGAAATCCTTCCAAGGAGTGTGTGCTTCCAACTTCTGAAGAAACTTTGTAGTCGACTACTTCCTCTGGAGAGCGTTCAGGTGAATTGGGAAGCAAAGGTTGATAGCCTTTCGGATCTTTCGAGGGAAGCCCTTGCATCCTACGTGAACAACGAAGGCTGATGTTGGTTGAACCGAGTAAAGAAAAGAAAAAATGTATGGCCAACTAGAGAAAACAAAGCTCTCACTAATAAAATCTAAGAATCAAACCAAGCAAACAAACCTTCTTATTTCGAGGTCACCAGTTGGTGATGAAATCCAACATCGTGAAATCGAGACAAGAAGGGGTTGGGATAAGCTGGTGGAAAAGTTACGTTGATGACCTGCTTAACGGACTTACACCCTGGTGTAATCTCCCACACATAATCGTGGGTATACCCTCCAAGGAGAATGAGTGAGTCTAGACAATGTCAATTCCAGGTACCGTGAAGACTTGCCCCTCCACAATCACCTTGTTTAAAGACCCTAAAGAGATAGGCTACTAAGGTTACCAACTACAACAGTGATGCCTGGGGAAATAGTCGACAGTTCGATCCATGCGCAAAGGCAGGGTATCTAGACCAAAATCAACTTGAAAGGCTTCCACTCATCATTGTGGGTATACCTTCAAGCGACCCCCATAATACGCACAATCTCTACACCAAGACCAACAAAGCAGGGTGAGTAACTTTGCTAGTCTTAATGCGACCTCGGGTTTGACCCTTGTGTGAGAAGGGCTTCCCAGGACCAAATGTAGCATTGAATTTGAACTCTCCCTATCCCAAGATACTATTGTGTGTTTTGATGCTTTGGAGAGTGTACCTCACAACCTATTCCAAAGAGCTATCCTAGCTAATGTTGGTGTAAACGATCCCTAGAAAATAAAAGTTACTAATTAAATTTTAGATTTACGTTGTATTTTAGAGGTCGTTGCTTACTCAAAAAGGATATGGAAGTGAAACTATTGATGTTATGACCTCGACCCAATGAAATGCAAAAAGAGATGAATGTGCAATTTTCAATTCAATGAACTCTAGTTACAATAGGGAGAGGGTATTTTTCTCTCGAAGTACAGCAAGCTACTAATTACAATTCCTCAATTATGAATGAACACAATTCCCAATAATCATGAACTACAAATTTTCCAATATCTTCTTATATTTCGAATGTAAAAATTTTCTTATGAGAGATTGCTAAAAGAATAAATGAATTTGGTTCTTCCTTTCTAAGACAAAATTAGAGATGTCATAATGAAAGGAAAACACAACCCAAGAAAATCAAGACACTCTTAATACCATTCCGAAATCAAATTCACAATGTAAACAAAACAAAAAAGACAAGAAAAACTCTTGACATAATCATGCAAGAAATGTTTCTTAATCAGCAAACAATCTGACAAACAAAATGAATCCAAAACTCAAAACAAACCAAACACCCTATGTCAAACAAGTACTCGGATGAAGATCCAATATTATATCCTTATGAGAATGAGTATGAGAAAAAATTTGCAAAAAGAAAAGAAAGACTTTCAATCATTGAAAACCAACCACAAGCAAGCTCCAAACTCAAGAATCAATCAATCATGGGCACAGGAAGTTCACCCCAGGCTTCCAAGCCAAATTTGGGTAGTGAAAGATAGAATGACTCACTCCATTAAAACTGACAGGAGTCATCGCAGGCTGGGTATGGGACACAGTGCGATGAGCAAGGGTCGTCACAGGTCATTAGCAAAACAGAGTGTGGCGTCGTCGCACTAGATGGGCTAAGCAGAGGGTGACATCTCAGGGTCATCGCAGGCTGTCAGTAAGGTACAGTGCGACGATCTCTGTAAATTTGAACAAATTGGGATAAAGACAAAAAATCCAAAAGAACTTCTACACCCAAGGAGTCTATATGGATCACCCACAGACTCAGAGAATGAAAATTATCAGAGGAAGGCAGGCTAAAGGAAAATGGTAAGAAAAAAATCAAAAGGAGGTCGTATTCCCCAGTACCGTCGCCAATTTTTTTATGGGACTTATTGGTAAATGCGGACATAAACAAATCCACCTAGATCTAGAACAAAATAGAACAAGATATGACACTTTCCCTAAGCTCTAATCATTGAGTTTACTATCTAACAGGAGATGAGCAACATACCATTTAAATATCACTTCCTCTTGTCGTTGTCATCCTAGCTCCACTCTAGTGCTCCTGTGATATTGGATCTGCAAGGGAACACAATCCAACCAAAGTGAAAGCAATATAGCACACTCAAAGAGAACCTATGTATGTGATCAAGGAGTCATACAATAAAACGAGATAATTTTTATGGGAAAGAAGCATATCATTGTATTATATTAAAGTGAAAGTGGATATTACAACCAAAGCCTTGATGTCGCAAAGTCCACTTCCGATGACCCTTTTCTCCAACACATACACTTTCTCTAACCTTGAATGAAGAAGATCCACAATGACTTGATGAATTGAAATGAAGCTCTGAAGAATGACCCAATGCAGAATTCCCCATACAATATTAGCCTTATTCAACCTTCATTAACCTTTAAAATCAACCTTAGCCTTTTCCATGAGAAATCTCTCTTTATATAGGGGAAAGAGAGATGGTTAAAGAGATTAGGATGATCCCACCAAATCAGAGAAGCGAGTAGGATCCCAATCATATGGATGCCACCTCACCTCCTAGAAGATCCCCTTCTAGAACTTCCATGAAGGTCGACCTTTTCTTAGCCTTTTGACATCGTCGCACCCCAGTTGTAGAGCAGCCTATGGAGATGTCACAAACCAGTTTTAGGGTAGAGAGCGACGACTAGGCATCTGTAATTTTTAAACCTGCGAAGTAAAGAAATGCATATAGATTCTTAAGCAATACAGAAATTAATCAATGGCTCATACACAGAGTACACAGAGATTTTTACCGGAAACCCTCAACCGGAAAAACCTTTCTTATTTTCATTATATCGAATTTCACCATTCGCCATACAATATATACAATTTTTTTAGGTATTCCATAGATACCAAAACCCTAATCCCTTAATCCGGGATTAATTTACAAATCAGCTAAAATTAGCAAAATCCGCTAAAAATAGCAAAAAACCGCCCAAAAAAAAAAAAAAAATCGGGGCTTTGCCCCGGGCTACCGCCTGGTGCCGAACGCTGCGCGTACTCGGGGCACTGCCCCGAACCCCGTCGGCCCTGGGATACCTCCCGGTGCCGAACTCTGCACGTAACCAGGGGGGGCATACCTGCCCCCCCCGGGGACCCCCCTAGGAAGCGCTCGGCGCAACGACAGAGCTCTAGGTGTAGGGATCGTCAGACGCAGTTGTCGTATCTGACGCACCCACACACACACACATGCAAAGAATATAACACATACCCAACATTCTCCCACTTGTTGTTTTCTTTGCATCCAGGGGTCCAGGGG
>ML794430.1:126755-136882 GCA_009831015.1 Picea engelmannii | reverse complement strand
AGAGAGAGAGAGAGAGAGAGAGAGAGAGAGAGTTAGATCCAAGAATCATATTTCTTGAGGTCTTATTAAGATTTTGACATGCTATAAACCAGGGTAATAATCCCACCTATCTCACCTAGACTAGCGATATTCGAAAATGAATGAGAAAGGAGAATTACCATTCCTTTCATCAACATCTTTGAGATTATTATGTTGTCCTCAGTTGTTCTCTTTATATTATACTCGTAGGACACCCCCCTATTTGGTCAAGTAGTCTAGCCCATCCACCTTTGGTTTACCCTTGCCCAATAGTATAGATTTACCTTCATGGCTCACTATTTGGGGCAATTTTTCACAAGAGTGAGCAAATGGCATCCCTTCGAGTGTCAATACAAGTTATACCAACACCAAAGTTAATATAATTAGATGGTTAGTGAACCACAATAAGAGATACAATGGAAATAAACAAAATGAATTGCATGCATGAAAATTTGAATATGAGAACTGAAAACTAAGAAAACAAGAATTGTTACCAATGGAGGAGGCTATATTGATAACATTGTAGGGAAGTTGGTGAGCAAATGAGCTCCCTTCTTCCTCCTTGGGAGGGTCATTTTTGTTCCCACTTGGAACCTTTATTCTCTCTTTCTTAAAACAAAATACAAATGGTGTGAAGGAATGTACCCAAGCTCTCAAGAGGAGAGGTGTTTGATACACCAAATAAGATTGGTTATGGATGTGTGAGTGAACTTAAGAGAAAAGAGGATTATTTGAGCTCAAATCAACAACATAAAATTACATTGATTGCTTCATCTTAATGTATAATCGAGGCATTCATTTATAGGCTCTCTTCAATATTGTATCTACCTAGATCCAAGTGTGAAAGAGGATCCTTCATAGGGTTGTATACCCTATCATTTGAGTGGTCCCAGAGCTATTCATAGAGCTAGAGAGTCAGATTCCTCAAGTACACCTGAGTTGAGGCTGTGTGAGAATCGAATGGCCCCATAAATGCATTGTTTTTTGGATCAGCACAGGTTTCGATGATGACAGTCATGCTGACAAGCACTAATAGCACCAATTTGTATTTTTTATCCCACATTGTCATGCACTAATAGTGCTAGATGATTTTTGATAGCCTGCGTTGATCTTTAGAAACCTACTTTCCATAGTTTTTTACTTTGTTGAATGGAACCTGTTAATGTTGAGAGTATACCATTTGGTGTATTAAACTAATGGCTTCTCCGATGATCACCTATATAGGTTGTTGAGCGATTTTTATGTCATAACAATAACTATTGATTAGTATCCCCATATATTTGAGCACCCATGCCACTACATTTCCTTTAGGATCAAGAGTCCATATAGTCTTTGTCCTATAGTTGAATCACATGCTTCTTCTCCTAGTGATCATTGGATTATTTCCCCATACTCCCAATGATAATTGACTTCGTGTTATGTAAATGGACCTCCATCTCATCCATATAGTGAACATCATTTGTGAGGTTTCCATTCCATTCATCCACCCTCAAGGATATTACCATTAATGTCCACCCCTTAGTTTCTTCCACTTTCCATCATTCTCTTGGAATTGATCCATATCCTCATCCTCGGGGCACTTATCACCTTGCTTGTACCACTATCCCAAATTATTTTATTCTTTTGGAAATCATAAAAATTCTACTTAGCACACTTGCAAATGTATATGATCTATTTTGGTTACGTCCTTATTCGCCTTTGTTTGGAGCACTCTACAATAAGTCACTCGTGTAATCCCTCTATTTCAATGTCCCCATTATATTATATCAGTCATTGATCCCATTGAGTATTCCTCATTATAGTTTCATGACCCTAGTTATCACATCTCTCCATCATACAAGATTGTCTTCATTGGTCATGTTCCCCTTTATATCCTACTATTCTTGAACTTATTCCATTATTGCTAGGTCAAATTTTCCACCATGCTCTAAATGAGTGAAATCTTGCATTCATTACTATTTCCCTTTCTCGGCCATTACTAACTTAGTCCCAACTAATCTTATTTATCATCCTTGTATCAACTCTCATGTTGGAATAAAAAATATTCCCCCATGCTTTATTTTCATTGGATCTTTCCATATCGACTTTAGCACTCGTATTACAGGGGTTTGGTCTACATGTAGTATGTAT
The DNA here is from genome assembly GCA_009831015.1 of Picea engelmannii. Classification (NCBI taxonomy): domain Eukaryota; kingdom Viridiplantae; phylum Streptophyta; class Pinopsida; order Pinales; family Pinaceae; genus Picea; species Picea engelmannii. The sequence goes on along the minus strand of ML794430.1, from coordinate 134,734 downwards.
ATTGGCCCATTTTCCTTATTGATGGGTTACCTTGGACTAGGCAAGGGGAATCCTCACTGCCCCTTAAATTAGTTGGTTCTCACGTGCTTGAGTTCAACTCATTATCGTACTATGAAGAATCATACACTCTAGTTGGTTTAGTCGAAGACCCCGTAAATCATTGACTCTTTTCAGCCAGTTTTTGAGTCCATTTGGGAGCTCCCTATTATTTCCAATTTGTGTTGGTGACAATGATCCAATTTTAGTTACAATTATCTTGATATTTTTCTCTCTATTCAATTTGTTGTGAGCCACCTATGATGAGCTTTCTTCCAGATAATTCTTTCTAGATATTGAACCCCTTCACTAATTAGTAGTTCTTTAGTTGTTGTGATCAACCACCTCCCTTAATGATATTGTCCTTCCTTATATACTCAAATCATATTTAGATACTGGCCAAATTTATGTACTTGGATTGGGTTCCTATTGACCCTAATTTATGATATATTGTACTACAACCATTGTATGTACTCAAATCTGGCCCCATGATGCCATGATCATATATTATACCAAGATAGTTACACAAGCATGGGGTTGCTCTCCTCAATGATATTGAGATTATATACACACCTTGCCCCATGGGTTGGATGTCTTCAAGTGAGTCTCTAAAGAACTTCATGGATTGCCCTTTCTCTTTGATTTCTCTTGCTCTTTCCTTCAATGGTATTTTCTCATGGTATCATAAAAAGAATTTTGTGATGAATTCCAACGATATGATGTACTCCTAACCTCACATAGGGGGCATATATTATCACCCTAATTTTGATCAACTACTTTGTTAGAAGTTTTTTTAGCCTTGTGTATCACTTTGGAAGCCTTTATCCCTCCTTTCCATCATTTACATCCTCATATGACCTCAATTATTCCACATGAAACGAGTCAAACATCCAAGTTTGACCAAAAATATAGCATGTGGTATTTGCCTCATTTTATGCATGCAGGATATACACTTGTCCCTTTCAAATCCACACGCCAGCCCCAAAATAGACAAATATTTATTATTCTCAACTTGTTAATGTTGTGTGCCTTCCAAAAATGGTGTAGTGGCCTAAAGTAGACCTTACCAATCCATTATTTCCAAAAATAGCCTTTGATATAATCTTCAATAGTTATCCATGTGCCACTACTTCATTAATATAGTGGGATCATTCACATTGAAAATAGATCAAGAAAAAATCCACCTATTCTACTATAAATGAAGTCATTGGGGTTACTTATCCATACATTCCAAAGTTATGCTGCCAAAAATCCTCCAGAAAGAACAAAGCACCCTTAGCCTAGATCTTCCTAATATTGAGTAATAGTTGTTCTACCACTAGAATCTTGGAGTGGAGCATACATGAGGCAAATAACTCTTCCTTGAGGTAGCTTTGCAGCACACCTTCTTCGATTATCTTGATGTGCTATCTATAAGTCTCTTATTTCCATTCATAATATAATGTTTCGTATTGTTTATTGTACCTTGTGTTTTTTATATGGGTGCATTGTTTAATTTACTTTCTTTGGCATGATACAAAGTAGGGAATGGTTTACTTTCTTAGTATTTTTTAGTTTACTTTTGTTTTATCTACTACTTAATAAACACAACCATTAAGTAGGTACTTTTTAGTACCTATTGGTAATAAACCAATAAAATTGCCATTTACAAAACTTAGTTGTTGAGAAAGAAATGCAATAGACCGAAGTGGGTCATTTCAAATGTATCTATTAGTTGTTTCTTCAAACCCAAAATTAAGTCAGCACTACCTCTATTGATAACTAGATCATAAACATAAAGTGTGACAATCAAGTATCATCATTCACATGTAAAACATAAATACTATGATCTAACTCACAACATTTGAAACCAAGATAGAGAAAAAACATGTTAATATTCTCATACCAAACCTTGGGGACATGTTCCAAATACAGCAAGGATTTCTTCAATCCACACACAAGACTTCCATCCTTCTCAAAGCTCGAGGTTACTCCATGTATATCTCCTCAATGGAATCACCATGTAAGAAAGGACTATTGACATCCATTTGATCTACCTCCCATCCAAAATGAGTAGAAAGTGAAAAAATAAGTCAAGCAAAGTTCATCTTTGCAATAGATGCAAAAGTCTTAGTGTATTAAACACCTTCCTATGGAGAAAAACATTTTGCTAATAATTGAGCCTTATGCCTCTCAACATCACCTTAAAATGTGAATTTAATCTTGTAGACATAACAACATTTCACCACATGTTTTCCTCACGATCAAGGAGCCAAGTCCCAAGTGTTATTCTTCAACAAGGAACTCTATTCTTTAGCTATATCATTCTCCCATTCATATTGACCATGTGTATCTACACATGTATCAGGATCACATGCCTCTAGCACACATGACATTAATGTGGCATTGGCACATCATTTATATCCTCTAGTATTCCTTGAGTCATTTACATTACCGACATCAACACCCAAGACTTCAATTGCCTTATTCGCTCATCAAGCGAGATGAATTTCTCTTGAAGTAGGAGTTCCTACATCAAATTCACCATGATATTCCATAGTCAAAATAATGGAAAACAATCAATTGATTATAGTTGACTCCAATGTAGAAGGTTGACTATGGGTCATACATGTAACGCTTGTTGACTTTCCAATCAATCCATGTGGTGTGATAGTCATGCAATCCATAATTCTTCAAGATTTTTAAATGGATCACTACTTAACAACCCAGAAGAGGATTTCAATGGAGAAACACTTAAATCTTGTTCATCAAAGACAATGTCCCTCATGCAAATAACTTCCTTTTTCATTGGATCAAATAACTTGTAGGATTTTGATTCACAAAAGTAGCCTACAATAATATAAGCACAATTGTGCATCCAACATCTTTCTCTTAGCCTCTAGAATATGAGCCCAAGTTATACATCCAAATGTTCCAAGATGTTCGATAGAGGGTTTTCTTCCACTGTATTTTTCGATAGGGGTCATATCCTATATAGACTTGGTCAAAATCATGTTTAAAAGGTAATGTGAGAAATGGGCATCCTCTACTCAAAATTTGGTTAGAATACCTTTGGGATAAAGTAAGCACCATGTAATTTTGACTAAAGTCAAATTCTTCCTTCCAACCACACCATTCTCTTGAGGTGCCTCTTCCAAAAGATACCAAGCTATGACAAGTATCTCTCAAATTCCTTGCTCAAATATTCTCCTTCATTGTCATATCTTAGACATTTCACATGATGATCGCATTACTTTTCAACTAATGACTTAAATTCCTTAAACTTTTTTAAAGACATTGTCCTTATTCTTAAAGAAGTATACCCAAGTATCCCTTGAAAAAGCATCAATGAATATTAATACATATCTTGCACCAACTATTGATGGTCAGTTACTTGTATAAAGGTCATTATGGATAAGTGTTGGTTGGGTCTTTTCTCCCGAGACTTTCCAACCTCAAATGCAGCCTAGTGATGCTTGCAAATCACATGACCTTTACATACACCATCAATAGGCACCACCGTAAGTAGTCCATTAAGTATTTTAAACTTCATTATCAATTCCATGCATCAAAAGTTCAAATATTTGAATTATTCATGCCAAATTCTACTATGATAATAAATCTTGACTATGAATGTAATCAATCTTGGATCTTGCTTAGGGAAAGTGTAGAACTTATAGATTCCATATTTAGGGTCAAGAATACCCTCAATGGTAACAAGAATTGTATTGTTAATATCTTTCAAAAAAATCCTATTAGGTCATAACTCAACCTTCTCGCATGCCTAGGTTAGTAGGGGTACAATTAAGAAATTGGCACTCAAACTTGGTACATGATATACATCAATGATCACACCATTCTGAAATTCAATCCTACCACAACCAAAAAAAGTAAATGCATAATTGTATGTAAAAAATATTTATTCTTTTGTATATTTAATTAATGAAGAAAAGAGAGAAGCATCCTTCGCCATATGATGGGTACAACTAGAATCAACTCCCAACTCACTCTTAGAAGTGTATGCATGCAATTCTTAAGAAGTACTAACATATTATCACCCTTACCTTCTAAAATTTGATTTTGTAGTTCATCGGGTCAATCAATGGACACCTCACCTTTTAAGCTTCACGACCTTAATCTTGGGATCAAACTTCAGTCTTATTCTAATGAACATTCTCAACATATCCTATATTTCCACAATATTGATGGGTTTTCTTCTTCTTACCTTTCTTAGTTGATGGTTGATCATCATGCTTTTTTTATTCGGTTTGGTCAACACAATCATTATCATAGTAACTTCCATGATCTTCCTCCTAATTCTATCCTCGACCTCTTTCTCTATAGTTACGTCGACCTTTACCCTTAAGTAGATGGGCTTGTTGCTTATTAAAGGGGGCCTCATGTGTAATATGTGAATAGGTATATATAGAGATCATGTATTCATTTTTGAGGACATGTGAATTTGAATTTGTGAAGTATGAATGTATTTGGTTATTGTGTAACTTATTTCTCTTATCTATGTTGGAGTTGTGCTCCATGCTCACATTGTTTTACACTATGTGTACTTCTGGTTTATTCTGATATATTAAGAATTTGGCTCATTACATTTGGGTTCAAAGAATTGATCCTAGGGTTTTGCTTCTTTAAGAAAATCAGCTTGGCATTTTCTCTATAAAAAAATTTATGGGTCGCTTCAGATAGTGAAATTTTGAGGTTATTTGGAATAAATCTCAAGGTACATGTGGTAAAAAATTTAGGCTCTAGGTCATTATACTTTCTAAGATACAACTCGTGGAAGTTAGGGCCTTTTACTAGCCCTGAAATCAATTTGAAACAAGTCATTTTGGGAATTTTGCTTTAACTTTTTCTTCATGATGTTTCAAACTGTGAAATTTGAAAAATACTGAGAAAATATAGTGAATTTCACCTGGTAAAAATTTTAGATTTTAGATCATTACATTACAAATGTTATGTTCCAAATGCTTGTAATATCATAATAAACCAAAAGTACACACCATGTACACCAATGTGAGCATTGAGAACAACTCCAACATAGATAAGAGAGATGAGTTACACAATAAATCCTTAAAGAATAGGAGAGTCTCCTCCAAATATCCAAATACATTCATACCTCACAATTCACATGTCCTCAATAATTATTACATGATATCTATATATACATATTCACACACTACACATGAGGCCCCTTTACTATTAGGTCAACCCTATTACATATATATTTTCACATTACTTGTACATTTATCCCCATATATTCCCCCCCTTGGGATCATATCATATACATTTAACCCCATATATGTCCCCCTCCGGTCATAACATAGTACCCTTCATCAAAAAGCTTTGTCCTCAAAGCTTTGCAATTAAAGGATTCACGTGTGATGAAACCAAGTAATACGATTTTTTTATGTTCCCACTTTCTTCATTCCATTGATGATGATCCATCCATATAAAATCAATTATTTTTTATCTTAATCATTGGTGTCTAATTGTTGCATAATTTTCTTTCCTTAGATTCTATGTATTGTTGTTGTAACTTTTCCAATTTGTAGTGGTTGTTGGTCTCTGATAATAGCTTGTTGAAGATATTTTTGTGATGCCTTGTTGGATGAATATTGATACATATTACATCTTCTTCCTAAATAATGTTGATTTCTATCTTCTTGTCTTCCTTGAAATATTTCCTTGTAATGAGGGTGTTAATATGGTTTCACATTTGATAATTTTCCTTCACTCTGCACATGCGAAAGGATAATGCAGAAATAAGAAAATATATTATCAAGAAAGATTGAGTTCACCAAGATGCAATCCCTCAATGAATCACTCATTAAGGAGGTTAAGAACTTAAAGAAATAAAATATTATCAAAGGAAATATTGAAAAGAATGAGTCAAGGGAAGATTTGAAAAAGAAATTGTTGGCGACGGAAGTCACTCCTGGATTGCTTGCAAGAGCAGAGCCCGACGCCCATCAGTTCAATGTCACGATTTGTTTAAAGGGTGATCAAATGTAGGAAAACTCAAAACAGCATTGTGTCAACTCAGAAACCAGACCAGGCATGCATGAACGAGTGAGGTCTTGATAAACTCCAAACAGCGAGTCGTAGTAAAAGGGTGAGTAGGTGGAAGACTTATGCAAGAAGGGTGAAAAGGTCTATCACAGACATCTGGTTTGCAACAGACTGAAGAAGAAAGCATTCGAACACAAAATCCTTTCACATTCAAACACAGATACCAGGAAGCGCAACAATGTCACAACAAATCCTTTATCATAACAAGATTGCTAAGTTCGCGTGAATCCTTCAACTGCGAACTCTCCGGCATAAGACGAAACCAGATGGAAAGAAAAGAAAAATTGTTTGTTATAAACCAAGAAGTCTCAAACACAGAGGCATAACCAGGAAACCAGAGTATCGCTGAAACTTTACAGTCAGGAGCTTAGCTCTACCATCGATAGATACAAAAATGGCAAAAATGCCAACATATACTCAAAACAACAATAGCAGCGGAACCAAGAAAATGGATTGAAAGCTTTGCATCTGCATGGCTTCTGACAGTCAACATCTGAAAGATCGTGCAACTTATGTCAGACGCAACCTTAATTGTTTGACAGTTCCAACGACGAATCGACGTGCCTTAAATTCATGGTCGTGCTCTCCCATTAAGGTGGAGGTGATATCCAACCACCACCAACTGCTTCAATAACTGCTTCTTGGGATTGAGAAAGGCTCAGCCAACTCAGCATTTCGGGCTACGAAAGACTTCTCGCGCTGCCACATGGAATAACAGACTGGCTGCGGCGAATAGGCATGGAGGCCAGCTCGGAGGATGAGGCATATGACGAGGATGGTGGTGCCGGGCTATAAGGGCGTGGAAGACGTGACGAGATGAGAGAAGGTTGACGGAGGACGATTTGTGGGGGAAGACAACAGATGAAAGAGAGGAAGACGGAAGGAATGAACTTGCCTCCGGGTGAGAGGCTGACGTATGAAGGAACGGGACACGTGGCAGGGAACAAGTGGGTGGTGAGAAGAAGGTAAGACCACGCGGACCAAAGAGGGGAGGTGAATGGATGACACACGGCAGCAGGGGAAAAGCGGAAGGGAGGATGAAATGACGGGAGGATGGCCCACACTGGTTAAGCACCAGGCAGCTGAGAAGGGCGGGGCTGCATGAGCGTCGTTGATCTGGGCGCCTCGATCGTGGTCGTTGGAAAGTTGCATATGGAATTCCGGACCCCCCCCCCCTCTGCTTAAAGGTAGAAAGGCGGGGGGGGTCCGGAATGGTCTTCATCGTCGTTGATCCGGGCGCGCTAATCTGAACCGTTGGAGAGTTGCGCCTGCGATTCCGGACCCCCCCCTGCCTAAAGGTAGAAAGGAAAGGGGGGTTTGGAATCCAACACGAGCCGTTGATCCGAGCGCATGAATCTGGACCGCTCGGACAGCGTGTTGTTTATCATGGGCACATTATTGCCCAAAACTTAGGACAAATGGGTTTTAACCCATCATTTCGCACTCCAACCCCCTTAACAAGAAATATCTCTAACATTTGGCTCCATGGGGGATAGAGTCATCCATGCGATGCTCTAAGAACTCTTCCTGCAGTTCTAGACGCCTTTCCGTTGGGCTATGGAGTCTTTATTAGGCCGCAAAAAATAAAAATGAAAACAAGAGAAAATACATGCTCGAAAGAGCTTATTTATATACACTCCTAATTCTAATAAAATATTTTACATGGGGCTAGGTGAAAGCAAACTTCCTCCATAGATATCCAAGAAGCTTCCTGAATAGAAGTTCCTTCCTTCTGTAAATGATGGATAACAGTCGATGTAACCAGGAGCTCAGAATGGCTACATCCTTTGATTCATGTTTGAGGGCTGCCATGAAGATGAAGGTGGGCAGCTCCAAGGCATGAAGGAAATGCCACTCCATGTATTTGCTAACAGGGTCAT
>ML794430.1:74387-123630 GCA_009831015.1 Picea engelmannii | reverse complement strand
GGACCGCTCGGACAGCGTGTTGTTTATCATGGGCGCATTATTGCCCAAAACTTAGGACAAATGGGTTTTAACCCATCCTTTCGCACTCCAACCCCCTTAACAAGAAATATCGCTAACAGAAAGATGAAGAGATATGTAGATTATGAAACCATAATTAAAAAACTACTAGATGAGTTTAAGAGATTGAAAGAAGAAAAGAATAATTATCAAAATCAAGAAGAAACAAGGATAATGGATGAATAATATACCAAAGTACTTGAAGAGGAAATTTGCAATAAGGTTGAGGAATCCCTAAATATTGATGAGGTAAAATCAAAAATGTAATCCAGAATGGAAAAAGGATGTCAAAATTTGATAAATGGGATGACATTGCAGCTTCAAATGGGGAAAGAATCCAATATTCAGGAAGGTCACTAGAAGATACTTGAAGAATTTGAACTTCATCTAGAGGATGTACATGACAGATATGATGGTATTATATCCAAGGCTAGAGTAATCAAAGACCAAGCAAAGGGGAAAGAGGATGCAATTGTCTCTTAAAAGAATATACATGAAACACATGTGCAGAGTGAAGGAAAACCATCAAATGTGAAACCTTATCGGCATCCTCATGACTAGGAAATATTTCAAGGAAGACAAGAAGGTCGATATCATCATTATCAAGGAAGAAGATGGAATACCTTTCAAAATTCATGGAAAAATGCATCATAAAAACACTTTTCAAGAAGCTATTATGACAGACCAACAACCACTACAAATTGGATAAGTTACAACAACAATACATGGAATCAAAGAAAAGAAAATTATGAAACAACTAGCCACCAAGGATTAAGACCGAAAAGAACTGATTTTGGATGGATGGATCATCATCTATGGAATGAAAAAGCAGGAACATAAGAAAATCATATTACTTCGTTTCATCACGTGTGAAGTCTTTAATTGCAAAGATTTGAGGACAAAGCTTTTTTATGGTATTGTGTTATGACCTAAAGGGGGCATATATGGGGTTAAATGTATATGATATGACCCCAAGGGCAGGCATATATGGGGCTAAATGTACAAGCAATGTGTAGATGTATATGTAATAGGGTCGACCTAATAGTAAAGGGGCATCATGTGTAGTGTGTGAATAGGTATATAGAGAGATCATGTATTCATTATTGAGGACATTTGAATTTGTGATGTATGAATGTATTTGGGTATTTGGAGGAGGTTCTCCTATTCTTTAAGGAGCTCTTGTGTGACTTATTTCTTTTATATATCTTGGATTTGTGCTCCACGCTCACATTGGTGTACATGGTGTGTACTTTTGGTTTATTCTGATATCTTAAGCATTTGGTTCATTACACATTATCTTTTCATGTTTGTTGGACAGGTAGTTCGAAGAATGAAGAATGAGGTCACACACAAAAGCGAGAGATAAAGAAGCAGGCAAAAAGAAAGGAAAAGCAGCATGTAGGTGCAAAGGCAGGAAAATCACACCCGAACAATGAGTCGTCATGAGTTGTCATAGGGTTTTGGGGGATAAGTGAGTAGGGTTTTAAGCCCCAAATTCTAAGTATAAATATGTAATGGGTCAGATACAATAGGTTGTTGATGATAACAAAATAGAAGGTTGAAATTGTGCTGAAGATTGTTGTTGTTGTGATTGAGAAAATAGACTAAGAATGAGAGAGAGCTTATGTCTAAAGGGTTAGGGAAAGTTTTGCAGAGAGAGTCTTGCATTACAGAGTAACTAGGAAGGATGGAGAAAGATATCATGGCATATCTATTGTAAGCGCGGTGCGCAAGCCTGAGATGAATTGCACAAAGAACAATAAAGAAGCTAGTCTTTGTGGACGTAGCCCAAATTTTGGGTAAACCACGTTAAATTTTGTGTCTAAATGTATTTTTATGTGATTTTTCATGGATATTCTATTTGTGCATAGCTAGATATAGATTTGTTTGTTAGATAATTGATGTGGAGTAATTATGAATGTTACAGTGGATAGTTTATGTTGCAATCTATAGTATAATGGTGTTGTATAATTGAATTTACCAATTAACTAAGGGAAAAGAGACACAGGATATGCGCACAGGGTGGATAAGTAGGAATGAATATGGCGATCACCTCCCATCCCCTAGTTCCTGTAGAAACTTGGTTCCTACATCCCCAATATATGCATTGGGTGAGACTTCACTTACATGTAGGTGATGTTGAAAGGGCCAATGTCTACAGGGTTTGTTGGTAGAATAAAGTGATCCTAGGGTCTTACAACCGTGTGCCAACAAATGGTTCTGTTGTCGAGACGTGGAATATATAATTAAGGGAATGTTTTGGAGGTCGACTAAGAAAGAGATCATCGAATGGCTAGAAAGGAAGGAATGAGAATTTACTCGGAAAGAGAATAGAAACCCTCAGATGAGCGACGAACAATGGATGCAAAGGTATGTGTACATAGAGATGCATGTGATTTTTTTAGGTGAATTTATGATTATCCTAATTGAGTGGTTAGAAAGATTAGTGGAGAATACTGGCAGGTAGTGAACTACAACACTGAGGAACTAGACTCAGTTGGTAAGACAAATGAATTTTGTAAGTATTAAGACTTCTCCTGCAGTTGATTTCTGGTTGGACAGCATACTGGGGGGTTATATTACGAAATTTGCATTGGATTGTAACCAGTCATACAGTGTTGCAGAGAGGGATTTATTCAAGGGTCCACGTGGAAGATTTATGAAATCATTGGGTACCTGGATAAATATGTTGTTGTGTGACAAGTGTGTGATGACAATGGAATCTAACTATTGAGGGGTTTCATGCACATAGGGGAACTGGGGGATGACCAGAGAATATTTTGAGGGTAGGAAAGAATGAAGAAGGAAGGGAGGGACTAAGGATGTAGAGAATCGAATAAGGAGTATCAGAAGAAGAAGATGAGTTTGTAGTACTGCGCAGTGGAGGAAGATACAAGCAGTTGAATATTGGGGCTAAGAAGAGATTGTCGTTCAGTGAGTTTGAGAGGAGATAACCATGTGCAATAGTCCAGATCGTATAAATATTTCGCGTATAAGGATAGAAAGAGGATTCTCAATTCAGTATGATAATAGAAGAACCGGTAAATCCTACTCGGGTTGGATCTTGTGTCGACTCCATGACCCTGTGTGTGTCACCTAGATCGGAAGTAATAGTTGAAGATTTTTCAAAAGTAGTCATGGTCAGTAGAGGAAGTCATAATAGAAGTAATCAGGGAAGTGGGAGCAGTGGAAGTAGTGCATCGATTCATAGTCAACCAGCATTGCCAAGGGGAGGTACTATACAAACCAACATGGCAGGCTTAGACAACACATTGAGATTGTCTGAGTTCCGGGCAATTGGGTTAGAGGACCCAAAACAACATATATTTGTATGTGAAACAATTTGGGTTGCAAAGAATATCCAAGATGAGGCCGTAAATATTGCGCAGTTGGAATAAAAATTTAGAGGTCGCACATTAGTCTGGTATATGAAACTGCAGAGTACTACGCCTACATGTCAAGCAAGGAATTTGGCAGAAATTAGACAAGCCTTGTTGAAAGATTTCAAGAAACTGAAATCTGAGTCGCAGTATATTACAGAGTTGAAAGAAATCAAACATGTTCATATTCAATCTATTTGGGACTATGATCAAAGATTTAAGGATTTTATTGGTAGGCTGACATTTCAAAATCCCAAGCAATAACACCAAGAATGGTTTATTACAAGACTACTACCACACATTTGTTGGTCATTGATACAATAGAAGTTTGTGTCGTGGCATGAAGCTTTGGATATTGTATTGAAGCTAGAAGCATCTCTTGTACAAGATAGTGGGGGGGTGGCAGAAGTTCAAACGTAGTTAGTTGCCTTAACAATTGAATTAGCAGAGCTTACAAAAGGGAAGGATAAGTGGGAACAAGTCTGGTGTACCAAGTGTAGGACTAAAGGCCACCATAAAGATGAATGCCCAGCATTTGCATAGTGTTTGGTGACTGAAGCACTAAATCCATTACCAAGAGGGGGATACTGTGAAATATGTAAGAAATGGGGACGTCCTCCAACTAAGTGTTTATTACTGCAGAAATATTAGAGTATGACAAGGAATCTATTTTGTAACTTTTGCAAGTCAGTTGGGCACAAAGAGAAGGATTGTCACGCATTCGATTTGATGATAGAGCACACTTCATATATGTATAGGATTCATGATGAAAATGGTGCGACAGAAGGAGGTGGTCCACAGTATAACAATCAGAGAGGCTTTGATCCAGGAAACCGAGGAGGATTTGGCAGAGGTCAAGGCAAAGAAAATTTTGGCAGAGGAGGTATAGAACCAATAATATGTTACAATTGTAATCAAATAAGACACTTAGCTCGTGACTTCCTGAATTCATGTACAACCTACACATACTATAGAGCATTGGATCATGTGACAGAAGATTGTCCTCAACTACTTGCAAAGTGGCAAGCAAGAGGGAATCTGAACCAGAACCCAAATCAGAATGTATAGAAGATATCAGTCGAGAAACGCAATGAAGGACCTAGAATAATAGTTTTTACGTGTGGAGGAGCTAGAACAAGGGTTGATGCGATGAATGGAGGGAAGCAAAATGAGCAATGTGTAAGGAAATCAGCAAGACCTATGCTGACATTTGACCCTCAGCAAGAAAAGAAGATATATCAGAGGAAAAAAAAGAGATATTGGGACCAGATTGGGTAGTATCAACATCATCCACATCTCCTATTTGTGATCATACTATGCCAGAGAAGCCACTTGATAAGGTAAGTACCCTAAGAGAGTTTATGAGAAGTTGCGTAGAATTGATGAAAGATGAAACTACATTGAATGCATTATGTGACATGATTAATCATTGTGGACAAGAAATGGAAAATCCTACCACGCAGAGGGTAGTGAATCAGGTACTGCACAAAAAGAGGACCAACGGAGAGTTCAGATTGGTAAATATGATGTGGATAACGTTATTTTAGACTTGAGTTTTGATGTAAATGTATTACCAAATTAGACATGGGAAATAATGGGGAAACCCAAGTTGAATCGCTATCTTGTTCAGTTGAGGTTGGAAAATGTAACGTACCCAGCCACCAACAAGTTAAGCACGCTACCTCAAAAAATCACTTCCAAAACTGATTTTGAAATATGATAACAATTGATTCGAAAAGAAGCATGAAAGAAAGCAATGACCATACATGCAATAATCAAGAATAATGCCTAACCATCCAAGAAAGGAACAACGTGCCATGCACAACAATAACCAGCAGGAAGACAAGTTACAAAATATGAATCTCATAGATTATAATAATACACAGCTGAATATAAATATATAAAAAACACTGAGAGCACTTATCTTTAATTAAACCATCACCAAATGGATGCAAACCAAGGAAGTTCATCCCAACCATAGACATTGTTGTTCCAATTCTCAACATTAGGTCACCCCCAAGCTAAGGATATGAATCCACAAGGATGGGTCCTAGGCCAAATCTAAAACACACAAGAGTTGGCTAATTTTCTCTCAGGTTTTCCCAACCACGCAAGAATCCTAATTTCTAGCTCTCTTTCCTCTTCATCCTGCACACCCCAAAGAAATGAACCTATTTCTATGCCATGCAGTCTCTAAGGTTGTTCTATTTCTCTCTAGGGATCCAGTGCTACTGGTCAAGAAATATCCATGCTGGAAACTCCAAGGATTCTTAGATATGACAATTATTTTAGAACTGCCATCAATATCATGCCCATAGGTATCCATTCCAACCTGGAATGATCACTAATTTCTCACAGCCATCTCAAAATGTCTATCCTCTATCCATTCATTTCCATGCTCCAACCAAGATCACATGAATTAACAAGAGTGAATGAGGAAGAATCATAAATAAAGAGTGTAAGAGTAAATGGAGAACAAGAAAGAGCAACCCCCAAAACAGCCCACAGGGGATGTTTATATAGTTACATGAAATCAAGAACCAAGTGACCTCCCCCCCAAGAAGCTCATGTAACCAATTCTCTCAATTAAAATAATTACGGTTAAAAATATATAATAAAATACTTATCCCCTTTATCCCCCTCTCTCATGGAATCATAGCCCTTATCTCTTATCCTTGCATGTCTTACAGCCAGCAGTGTATTTTATTAATGTGTGTGTGTGTATCACATTTCTAGGCACTTCGACCCCTTTTCAAATTTACTGGCTCACCGACCTAATATCACATTTACATAATACATTATAGTTCATAGGGATTAAAAATGGGGGTGTTATAGCAAACCATCACAATATAGTACCAATTGGTCGATTGACAGGAGTACCTGTGAATATAGATGGGGTGCACAATGTAGCATATTTAAAATTCATCGAGATCATGGATGATATTCAGCCATATCCATCATTGATGGGACTTGAATGGGCCTTTGACAATCAGGTGATCATTAATCTAAAGAAGAGGGAAATGATCTTCGAAGTAGGGGACTTGAAGGTTACCACACCATTAGATCCGACAGAAGGAAAGAGGTACATAGAGCTAGCAAGAGGGAACGAAATTGACACGTTGTATAACATGACTACGCGGATTGATGATTATGTTAACCCAACTGCAGATGGCGTGCTAAGTTGGAGAAGAATTAGCTCGTGTGCATCAAATTTAGAGGAAGGTCTAGAACATTGGCAGCAGAGGATGCATGAAGTACCAACTAGACAATGTGCACGCATAACTCGATCATTACCTTGGATTGGAACAGAACTATGTGATCCACCCAAGTATAATGGTTTGAATGACATAGAATCTTTCATATGGATGTTTGAGTTGCAGATACCCAAACAATAAAGGTTGTTGGCACTAGATGTTGTCTTGAATGCCACTCCAGTCGGATGGTGGGTTGCAGACAAAGAGGGAATGGAAGACTGGTTGCAGTGTACAACACTAACGCAAGTAAGATTTGGTACCTAGGTTGAGGATACTGCATAAAAATATACAGGAGTAAGTGACCTAGTAGGTCATGTTGAGAAATGAAGAAACATATGGAGTTTGGTACCGAAGGAGGAATGGACACATCGATTTATACATACATTGCAAACAATTCCTAATAATTGGTACTTGGAACTAGAAGTGCGCAGGGAAATTGAAAATTAGGACGATTTGATTCAAAGGTTTAAGGTAACATTTACTTTTGAACATGAATATCCATTACTATATGCAAGGTTGCAAGTCATTAGAAACTATATTTTTTTAGAAGAAGGCCCGATGGAGATAGTAGTTTTGTGTACTGCACACAAAGCTTCTATGATTGTCCATGAATTACTGGACTTTTATAATGTTTCTAAAGAAGAGAAAGACGAGGAATATCCAAGCAATGTACAAGTACCTAAAACTAAGGGGGGACATGTAGTAAAAGGACCAGAGCTTGAATCTACTATGTACGCACATCCAATAAAGACATGGAAGGTGAATATTGGGACAAAGGAAAACCCAAAGTTTGTGCAGATAGGAGACTATTGTAATGATGAAACTGCAGAGAAGATTGTGGATTTACTGCATGAGTATCGGGATCTATTCCCAAATACATTATTAGATATGAAGGGAATAGATGGTAAGTTAGGAGAGATGAATATCCCTTTGAAACTGGATACTAAGCTAATGAGACAGAGACCCTACAGGTTAAATCCAAAGTATAAACAAAAGGTGAAAGATTAGATAGACCGAATGTTAGAAGAAGGGATGACAAATGGATAAGTCTAATGGTGGTACAATATAAGAATACACAAGGAATCGGGATTTCTGTAGTCTACCTAAGTAAACTAAATGATGCATCTTTCTGAGTTGTTATATTCTTTGCAATGAAAGTTGAGGTGGATCGACTGACACTCAAAGTCGAAGGTCTAGGTGGTTTGAGCAGGTAAATACGATGTTGAATGTCGCGGTGGTTTGACCGGGTAAAGACAAAGTCGAAGTGGATCGACAGGAATTAAAAGGTCAAGGTGAGTCAACTGGGTAAAGTCAAAGTCGAAGGTCGAGGTAAGTCAATCGATTAAAGTCAAAGTCGAAGGTTGAGGTGGTTTGACATGGTAAAGACATCGACATCAAGTCCAACAGGTCAACCGAAAAGAGGTTTATAAGTGGGTGTGTGGTGACCGACAAAAGACCGAATGAAGGTCTACTAGTAGTTGATGGTAATCTGACTTAGTAGTCAATTGTAACATAATCCCGAGATTACCAGGATTTGTAGCCAATGATCTGCATGGATCTGTAACCATTTTTGGGTGTCTTTTCTTTAAGGTTTTTCCTGCTATAAATACTATAAATAAGGCATGTTGTAAGCTTGTAAAAGTTAATTGATCAATCTTGAATCTTTATATGATGACTGGCTAATCGCCAAGAGTCTGTAATTTAGAGGTTGCTAGTCATGCGGATGTAAGTCGAATTGGATCCAGGGTTGTTGTTGTGTAAGGAAGAGGGTATGATGTCTATTGTGTCTTAGGTGTGGACCAAGGTTAGACATGTAACCATTTATTTTGAATGAATAAGACAACAAGGAGAAAAACGCTCAAGGAATGATGGTTTTCCGGATTTGGGTTTCCAAGGTAAAATATTTGTGTATTGTGTGTTTGTTGTTTCTTAATTAAATATTTCTTCCTCTCTTATGCTAGGTTTATCATGGAAGTGTGTCTCATTTCCTAATATGTGGTATTATAGCTTGGCTTAACAACCTTGGATCTGCGCTAAACCCTAGGTTAATTAAGAGTCATAAGTCTGAAATATTTATAAGATTGTGCTAAAGATTGTGTTAAAGAATGGCGAGAAGCTCAAGAATAGAGATCGAAAAATTCAATGGCCAGAATTTTGAGCTTTGGAAGCTTAAAATTGAAGATCTCCTTGTAGATCAAGAACAATGGACAATAGTTTGTACAAGTACCATGCCAGTAGGTATGTCAACGGAAGAATGGAAGAAACTCGAGAGAAGAGCAAGGAGTACACTTTGACTTTTTCTTGTAGATTTTGCATTGTTGAATGTCTTAGGTGAAGATTCAGCGAAGAAATTATGGGACAAGTTGGGAAGCTTGTACCAGTCGAAATCCCTAGTAAATAAGTTGTTTCTCATAAAGAAACAGTATCTTCTGAGAATTATTGATGGAAGTGCAATGACTGAGCATTTAAATGTGTTTAATACCATTATAATCCAGTGATCGTCTATGAATATTAAAATCACTAAGGAGGAGAAATGTATTAGCCTATTATGTTCTTTCTTAGACTCCTAGGATAGCTTAATCGTGGCTATAGGGAGAAATAAAACCACATTAGTGCTAGAATACATGGTTTCATCTCTACCGTCAGAAGAAATGAGAAGGAATAACATGGAAGGATCGACCAAGGATGATTTAGTGGTGAAAGGTCAACCAGTTGAAAGAGATAAAGGTAAACCATCTAGTAGAAATTCTAAGTCAAAGGATAGATCCAAATCCCCAGTTCAGTCCATAAGAAGATGTTGGAAATGCAGTAAATTTGGGCATTACAAAAAGGACTGCAAGTCGAAGGTAATGGAAGTCAGAATAGGATCTGACGAGAAGAAGTCGACTGAGAGAAATATGGCTCTAGATAAGGGAGGAGATGTGTATCTGGCATCGACTAGTACCCAGTCGGATCAAGATGTTTGGTTGGTCAACTCAGGAGCATCCTATCATATGACACCACATAGAGAATGGTTCTATGAATATGAATGATATGAAGGAGGAGAAATTTTATTGGGGGACAACTCGACAACCAAAATTGTTGGACATGTAAGAGTTTGATTGATGTTGCAGGATGGGAGGAGTAGAACCCTTCCATGTTTGCTACACGTTCCAGGTTTGGAAAGAAACCTAATATATGTAAGCAAAATGACTGATGCAGGGGTGCACACTCTATTTGAGAAGAATTCATGCAAGATGGTTAGAGGTGTGATGGTCTTAATGAAAGGAGTTCGAACTAGAACCCTAAACAAGTTTATATGCAGTGTCGACTCGACTGGATGCAACAACATCATTGTTCCTAAAGTCGACTCGACTCGACCCGGGCTGAGTCAATACAAACCGACTCGAAAAGTCATCATAAAGTCAACCTGACCATTCTATAGCACTAGAGGATGGGACACATTAGAGAAACAGGACTTCGAGCTATGCATAACAAACGTATGGTAGAAGAATTTCCTAAATATAATTTGAAAGTTGAATTTTGTGAACATTGCATATATGGAAAACAAAGTCAGGTGAGGTTCTATTTTGGTTCGACAAGGGAAAATGGGATTCTAGAATTGGTTCAAAGTGATGTTTTTGTGATCCAGGTGGATATTGGTGGCCACCCACCTTTTCCAACTGGCTCAAAACAATTTTCTGACAGTTTTGGTAATTTACTATTTTTAGCAGTTTTTAACTTCCGGGGCCATTTTGAAGGCCTAAATGAAGGTTTTTCGGGATCAAGGTTCTCAATGATATCTAAAGGCTTTGATTGATCCCCCTAAATGAATCTCCTTGACGATACCTTTCCAATTAGCTATTGTGCGCCTAAAACGGATATTGTATGCAAAAGTTATGACCCCAGGAAGTTGATGTACTAACTTACCCAAACGGGGCCCACGTGACTTTTGGCGCTTCATCTCCTAGGGTTAGGTTTTTGGATGTATAGGGTTTTTGAAATTCCTGTTTATTGTAAAAAGGCCTTAAGAGCCTCATTCTAATCATCTTCTTGTGAATGCGAGTAGTAGCCACATCTCTTCTCGGAGATAAGTTGCCACCATTCTAGCGAGTCTGTCACTCTATATTTTTACAGTCTCTGTACATTTCTTTCATTAAAAAAAATTGTGCATTACTATATCTTTGTGTTTATGGTTGCATATCTGATAAATTTATGTTATATTATTGGATATCCGTGATATCTCTATGCATTTATTTATTATATCTCCGCTCTCATTTCGCGCCGAAAATAATTCAGATCAGTGGTATCAGAGCAGGCTGCTCTTGATTTTTTTTTTTTCAGTGCATGTCCCCGACGAGGTCCAAGTATATCAATTTGGGTCTCGAGCTTGTCTCTCTTGAAGACAATTTCTCTCGCATGCCCAAGAAACCCTCCATGGTGGAAGACAAGAAAAATGACGGAGCAGACAATCCTATCAATCTGTTGCTTGAGAAAGCTCTCACGCGACATAGGGACGAAATGATGGAGAATTTTCCCCACATCCTTCAACGTCTGCCGATAGAAACAAGCGCATCTTCATCAAACATCCACTTTGGAAGCTCCTATCCTTTTAAGGTATAGGTTAATTTTGATATTCCCATATTTGAAGGTCAGATAGGTGTGGATGCCCTAGACAAATGCTTAAATCTGTAAGAAGGTTATTTCTTTGTTCATAATTTTTCCGACAGGGAAAAGATCACCTTCACACTCCTTAAAGATCTCCCCCATGTCAAACATTGGTGGGAAACTTACTGGGAGCAAAGTTCCACAGAGGAGTTTGGAATATATGGGGTCGAGCCCACTTGGGATCTTTATGTGGATGTGGTAAAGGAACAGTATAACCCTATTGGAAACTATGAGGACCAGTACATGAGATGGAGCACACTGAGGCAAGAGAGGGGCCAAAAATTTCCAGAGTTCACCAATTCCTTCCATACCTTGCGCACCAAGTTGGGTATAAAAGACTCTAAACAACATTTGGTTTTGAAATATCGTGGGGCTCTACACAGATACATCCAAACTAAAATGGATTTTTTGGACATCTCATCACTCGGTGCTGCTTATTGATATGTTGTTAAAATTGAGCATAAATTTAAGCACCAGAACAAATGAGAGTTTGGGTCTGCAAATCCGCAACAACCAAAGTATGATAAATACGTCCCTAACAAACAGCTTCCTGAAAAACCAATCTAAGCCACAATAAAAGAAGGGTCACGGGAAGACGAAGAAGGACACCAGAAAATGATGTGATTTCCACAAAATCCCCTAGCACAACATCAATGAATGTCGCTCAAAATAGTCATTGGTGGTCGAGATCAAAGACAAGGAGCTGAACCTTGATTCATTATATGATTTTGAAAATACTGGTTACAAATCATCAACGTAGACCCCACTGCTATTATCGCGACAGCAGCAATTCAACCAGAAGAACCAATAGATCCTAAAGAGGGGGAGTGCCTTTTTCATTCACAGAAGTGGGTGAAAGGGACCCTGCTACATTTTATTGTTGATAGTGGAAGATAGAAGAACCTCATCTCAGCATAGGTCATCAAACAGTTGGGATTGTCGACAAAACCACACCCGCAGCCATACAACATCGGTTGGCTTCGCCAGGGACAAGATATTCATGTCAGCCAGCAGTGTCGATCGTCATACGCGATACAACCCTTCAAGGATGAGGTATTATGTGATGTTTCCCCAGTGGATGTCTGTGATGTTCTCTTGGGCCAGCCATATATGTGGAAGTGCCATGTTGTTTATGAGTCTCGACCTCGTAGTGTCATTGTTACTTTGGGGGATCATCTCTACAGAATACCAGAGGTAATTCCAACTATTGTCCCACCAAAACAGTGTTGCAAGGTAGTGTCTCATACTACAAAATTTAGCTTATTCACAGTCAGTTTAAAGCATGAACAGAAGAACACCACTGCAGCCTCAGTCCAAGCACCTTTTATCCAACAGAAGTAGGTCGACAAGATTGCAGCAAAGTGTAAAGATTCATTTTGCACACATGCATATCATTTATCCAGACTAGTTAAAAAGATCCAACCCTTCCAGCCACATGTTCGTGACAACCTTCAACAAGATAAACAGTGCAACTTCTCCAACAAGGCGAGTAGCTCATCAAGATGTTGATTCAGCAAATGATTTTCCCTCTCCCTCGGGCACTCAACGCAATGGAGACCATTGCTTCCTAAGGAGGGAGGATTGATCCAGGTGGATATCGGTGGCCACCCACCTTTTCCAACTGGCTCAAAACAGTTTTCTGGCAGTTTTGGTAATTTATTATTTTTAGCAGTTTTTAACTTCCGGGGCCATTTTGAGGGCCTAAATGAAGGTTTTTTAGGATCGAGGTTCTCAATGACAGCCAAAGGCTCTAATTGAGCCTCCAAAATGAATCTCCTCGACGATACCTTTCCAACGAGCTATTGTGCGCCTAAAATGGAGATCGTATGCAAAAGTTACGACCTCGCAAAGTTGATGTACTAACTTACCCAAACGAGTTCCACATGACTTTTGGCGCTTCATCTCCTAGGGTTAGGTTTTTGGATGTATAGGGTTTTTGATATTCCTATTTATTGTAAAAATGCCTTCAGAGCCTCATTATAATCATCTTCTTGTGAATACGAGTAGCTGCCACATCTCTTCTCAGAGATAAGCTTCCACCATTCTAGCGAGTCTTTCACTCTGTATTTTTATAGTCTCTGTACATTTCTTTCATTAATAGAAATCGTGTATTATTGTATCTCTGTTTTTATGGTTGCATCTCTGATACATTTATGTTATATTATTGTATATCCGCGATATCTTTGTGCATTTATTTATTATATCTCCGTTCTCATTTCGCGTCGAAAATAAGCCAGATCAGTTTAGCCTTGTTATAGTGCCTTCACTTAGTGGATCCATGTACTATGTCTCCTTAATAGATGATTTTTCCAAGAATACATGGATATATTTCTTGAGGAAGAAATCAAAGGTTTTCAAGAAATTCAAAGAGTTTAAATCTCTTGTAGAAAACCAGACATATAAGAAGATTAAGGTGTTGAGGACAAACAACGGTGGTGAATTCTGTGGAAAAGAATTTGATCATTTCTACAAGCAGTGTGGCATAGCATGCCAAAATACCACACCATATACCCCACTGCAAAATGGAGTTTTCGAGAGAATTAAAAAAACACTGATGGACAAGGCAAGGACCATGCTCAGTGGTGTTGGGATCACACAAGAATTCTAGGTGGAGGCAGTCGACACTGCAAAATATCTATTGAATATGTCTCCTTCGTCAATGCTAGTCGACATGACTCCACATGAGGTATGGTCAGGTAAGAAGCCTTTGGTTTCACATCACAAAGTATTTGGTTGTGATGCATTTGTGCATGTTCCCAAGGAAAAGAGGAGCAAGTTGGACAAGCAGGCAGTGAAATGTATTTTCATTGGATACAAAAAAGGAATAAAAGGATATAATCTCTGGGATCTTGCATCAATTAAAATAGTATATGGTCGAGATGTGATCTTCAGAGAAGTCAGAAGTAAGTCTGAGCCTAAAGAAATTTTTTATACTGAGAATAATCTTGAGACGGTGCGGTTTGAACTGAGGAATGAAGAAAATGATTTGGATGAGTCGATTGAATCAGAAGAATAGGTGGAACAACCGATACCATATGTAAGGAGTTAAGAAAGAGTAAGAAAATTGATCGAAAGGTATAGTCCACCTGACTTTCGTTCTACATTCGTGTTAACTACCACTGACAATGAGCCCAAGTCGGTCAGGGAGGCAGTTGACTCAGCAGAGGTAAATCTCTAGAATGACACCATGGTCAAAGAGATGGAATCCTTGCAAAATAATGATACATGGGACTTAGTCAAGTTACCTATTGTAAGAAATCTTGTCTATAGAAAATGGGTATTCAAGAAGAAGATGAATGCAATAGGTCAAGTGGAGAAATTCAAAGCTCGATTGTTAGCGAAAGGATATTCCCAAGTTTAAGGAGTCAACTTCGGTGAGATATTTTCCCTTGTTGTAAAATTAACTTCCATTAGAGTACTAATGTCTCTGGCTACATCATTTGATCTGGAAATATAACATATGGATGTGAAGACAGTGTTCCTACATGGGGACCTAGAAGAGGAAATATACATGAAACATCCTGAAGGATTTGTAGTAAAGGGAAAGAAATATTTGGTGTCCAAACTAAAAATATACCTTTATGGTCTAAAGTAGTCACCAAAGATGTGGTACCAAAAGTTTGACACATACATCCTTAGTTTGGGGTTGTTGGAAGATTGGTTGTTGTCATTGATGTCAACCATAGTCATGGGTTTTGGACCGCAAGATTGATGAAGGTATTTGGACATGAAGGAAAATGCACATAAATATACAACACCCATGGATGGATAGTATGCATCATGTTGTTTCCGGTGGTATGGGGCATGTCACGTGGATCCTCATGGTTGAGGAGAAATGAATTTTTGAAGATGACAAAGTGAAATGAAGAAGGAAGTACATGTAGGCCCTGAAGATAATTAAAGAAAATAATTACAAAATAAGAAAGTGACAGATTGGCCCTAATGTTAAAAGGAAGTGACATAAATGATATAAATACATATAATTATATATTCATTTGATACACAAGTCGAATTTCAGAGGAAATCATAAGTAAAGAAGGCCAGATTTCAAGGGAGGTTGAAGTCTTTTGGTGATGTGTTCTAAGGTATGTTATTTTCGGGTCATCTTACCATTTTCGCTATAAATGTTTTTCTATAACGATTCATATGGTTAAATTGATATGGTATTGAGAATACATATCAAGGTACCTGTGGTAAAAGTTTCAAATCTTGATTCGCTATAATTATGGAGATACACTCTATGGAATATAGGGTTTTTTACCAGTCCTGAAGCTAGTCAATAAACAGGTGTTCCGGGTAAAACAGTCATAACTTCTTCATAGAGAATCCAAATGAAGTGGGAAAATTTTCATTGGAAAGAGTATGGACTGTAGTTTGTTGTGTACGGGTTTCAGAATCTGATGTTAAATATTGAGTGTGGGGCATTATGTACAAGTTCGCTCTCTTGAATAAAGAAGAATTGAATAAAGTCTACCATTCTTTCTATAACTTCTTTTTGGGGAGGATTCAAGGAGTGAAAATTGTAGGAGTTTCAGAGAATACATTGTTCAATATTATCTATAGTATGAGAGTATTCCAAGAATTGAAGAATTACAGAAGTTGAAGAAATCTCAGGAATCATTATCAGGCTCTATGTGATGGTTGGTTGATGGTGATGATTTAATGTAAAGTTTTATTATCACTAATATATTCTTGGGTGGAAGGAAGGGGCAAGGATGGAGAGTTAAACCCTCTCTTAATATTGGAGGATTGTATCTTCCTCTTGGAGGTTTATCCCTCCCTTTATATTTGGAAGTTGTAGCTAC
Source organism: Picea engelmannii (assembly GCA_009831015.1). NCBI lineage: Eukaryota > Viridiplantae > Streptophyta > Pinopsida > Pinales > Pinaceae > Picea > Picea engelmannii. The sequence goes on along the minus strand of ML794430.1, from coordinate 107,487 downwards.
CTTTGGAAGTCATTACTTCACTTGAACAATAACTATTGATTATTTCTCATATATTGTGCATGGTGTATTGTGGTGTATTGATGTAACCCTTATACTATTGTTCATTGATAATTGGATATAATTGAATGGTTTAAGTATAAGTTGAAAAAACAATTAAATTCTACTTGATATTGATTCACCCCCCTCTCAATATCAATAATTGGTATCAGAGCAGGTTGCCTTCAGAACAGTTTAACCACTGGAAGGAAAATCCTGAGCAGAGATGGATGACCATGAGCACATTTCAAATGGGATTCAAAAATTTGATGGAAGAAATTATGCATACTGGAGTGATAGAGTGAAAACTTACCTAACGGATTTGGGAGTAGACATTTGGTACTTAGTTGTAAATGGCTATGTAATCCCAAATAATGCTTCAACCGATCAAAATGAGAAGAAGCTTATGAGTTGTAATTCAAAAGCCAAACATGTTATTCTAGCAGCATTGGCACCAACCATTGCTAGCAAAGTGATGGGCTGCAGCACTGCTAAATAGGTATGGGACAAACTCAAGAGTATCTACGAAGGTGATCCAAAAGTTAAGCAGGTCAAGCTTCAAAGACATAGAGCATAATTTGAAAATTTGAAGATGAATGAAAAGGAAGATATTGAAACCTATCTTCTTAGAGTTGATGAAGTTGTTAATGCTATCAAAGTATAAGGTGAAGAGATCGATGAATCGTTGGTTGTACAAAACGTGTTGAGATCACTACTCTTGAAGTATGATGCTAAGGTCTCCGCCATTGAAGAAACTAGGGACTTGACCAAAATGACAATGGATGAATTGCATGGGTCTCTTATAGCATATGAAATGAGAACAAGTACAGAAAGTGACCAGCCAAATAATGAAGCAGCCTTTAAATCCATAAACAAGACAAAAAACAGGGATAACGACCTTGATCAAGAAATAGAAAATTTTGTAAGAAGGTTTCAGAAGGGAAGTGGAAGATACAAAGGCAAGTCTCCTCTCAAATGCTTTAATTGTGGTAGAATAGGACATATTGTTGAAAACTGCTACTATAAAAAGAGAAGTCTCAACAATAAAAAAAGCTTCTACTCCAAGGATGAGGACATCTCCTCAGATGAGAGTGTTGAAGAAGATAATGATGGAGGAGAAGTCCTCTTCATAACCCAAGAAACCTAGGATGATGATCACAAGAATTCTAAAAAAGAAGAAATCATTTGTGAAGAAGATTCAGATGAAGAAACCAAACTTGATTCCTTTTGGGGATACAAAGACAATATAGAGAGTGAACAAGAAGATGAGAATCTTGAAAAGTTGAAGCATGTTGAAACTGAAAATAGCAAGCTTAGAAACACAAACATAATACTAAAAGGTGAATTGAGTAGTTCTGAAGAAGAGAATTACAAGCTTGAAAATACCATTAATAGCTTGAAGGAACAATTAGAAGATTATGAGAAATTGAAAGAAGAATTGGATCACACAAAAGGGGAGCTACTATTGACAACAAAAAAGTTGAAGAAGTTCGAAAAAAAGCACTGAAAAATTAGATGAGATCCTTAGCAATCAAAGATCTCCAAATAACAAGACGGGACTAGGATACAATGACAGTTTGAAGACAACAAAACAAGAGAAGGAAGATGAAAATGATGAAACCAACACTCCAAAACAAGTTGAACAACAAGATAGAAGACTAGAATTCAGAAGGAATGAGACATCAAGAAGATCCTCTCCCATCAAGTATGAAAGAAATCATTATGAAGGAAACTACAGAAGAATAGATCGTGAACCCAGATGGACCACACCACAAATAAGATCACTTACTCCCAGGTATCAAAATTTATTTCTTGGACATTGTTATACTTGTGAAAATTTTGGACACAAGGCAATCAATTGTAGAATCAATGAAAGGAATAACTATGCAAGCTATATGAATGGTGAAAATAGTAGATATAGAAATGTTCGTAGACCTATCAACAGAAATTATAATCCATTTGACCCATTAATGGATCAAAATATTGTATGTTACAAGTGCAATAATATTGGTCATAAAGCACGAGATTCTAAAGAGATGAAGGAACATAACCATATGCCAAATGTTTGTATACCAACTACAACATGAAAAAGGAAATAAATTCCACAAAATGAAAACTGTCAAATAAAATTGGTCGCTAAAGAATGCAAAGAAGAATATGAATGGCTCATAGACTGTGGGTGCTCATCTCATATGACCGGAGATCAAAGCAAATTTGTCAGCTTGAAGAAAAAGGGTGGAAATGTTGCATTTGGAGATGACTCATCTACCAAAATACTTGGAAAATGAATTGTAAATCTTGGAACTGAAAATGTAAAAGAAGGAAAAGTCTTATTGGTTAAATATCTAAAGCATAATCTCCTCAGTGTCAACAAAATATGTGATCAAGGATACACTCTTACGTTTGACTCCGGAAAATGTAAAATCAGAGAAAATGACACAGGAAGATTGGTTGCAATTGCAACAAGAAGACCTAACAACATATACATCCTAGACATGAAGAAGAGAGAGAATATAGAAGCCACACAAAAGGATTCCAAGGAAGAAAAATTCCCAAATACCAAAAATAAGGATGAAGTATTATTGAGTGCCACATGTTCAGGGGGAACAGCCCCAAAGAAAAGAGTTACCTTTTGCCATTAAACTGAGGGGGAGAAGCCCTACCCTTTGCCATTGATGTCAAAGGGGGAGATAAATTGGGATCATGATGATAGGGGGATCATGAGTGTTTCAATCAATGACAAAGGGGGATATTGTTGGAATATTGGTTGTTGTCATTGATGTCAACCCTAATCATGGTTTTTGGACCGCAAGATTGATGAAGTATTTAGACATGAAGGAAAATGTGCATGCAGATACAAAACCCATGGATGGATAGTATACATCATGTTTTTTTCCGGTGGTATGTGGCACATTATGTGGATCCTCATGGTTGAGGAGAAATTAATTTTGTAAGATGACAAAGTGAATTGAAGAAGGAAGTACATGTAGGCCCTGAAGATAATTAAAGAAAAGAATTACAAAATAATAAAGTGTCAGGTCGGCCCTAATGTTAAAAGGAAGTGACATAAATGGTATAAATACATATCATTATACATTCATTTTATACACAAGTCAAATTTTAAAGGAAAACAGAAGTAAAGAAGGTCAGATTTCAAGCGAGGATGAAGTCTTTTGGTGATGTGTTCTAAGGTATGTTATTTTCAGGTCATCTTACCATTTTTGCTATAAAAAAAATTCTAGAATGATTCATATGGTGAAATTGCTATGGTATTGAGAAGACATATCAAGGTACCTATGGTAAAATTTTCAGCTCTTGATTCGCTATAATTATGTAGATACACTATGTGGAAGATAGGGTTTTTGACCAGTCCTAAAGCTAGTCAATAAACAAGTGTTCTGGGTAAAACAGTAATAACTTCTTCATATAGAATCCAAATAAAGTGGGACAAATTTCATTGGAAATAGTACAGACTTTAGTTTCTTGTGTGTGAGTTTCAGAATATGATGTTAAATATTGAGCATGGGGCATTCTGTACAAGTTCACTCTCTTGAATAAACCAGAATTGAATAAAGTCTACCATTCTTTCTATAACTTCTTTTTGGGGAGAATTCAAGGAGTGAAACTTGGAGGAGTTTCAGAGAATACATTGTCTAATATTATCTATGGGATCAAAGTATTCCAAGAATTGAAGAATTACAGAAGTTGAAGAAGTCTCAGGAAGCATTATCAGGCTCTATGTGATGGTTGGTTGATGGTGATGATTTAATGTAAAGTTTTATTATCACTAATATATTATTGGGTGGAAGGAAGGGGAAAGTATGGAGAGTTCAACCCTCTCTTGATATTGGAGTATTGTATCTTCCTCTTGGAGGTTTATCCCTCTCTTTATATTTGGAAGTTGTAGCTACCTTTGGAATTCATTACTTCCCTTGACCAATAACTATTGATTATTTCTCATATATTGTGCATGGTGTATTGTGGTGTATTGATGTAACCCTTATACTATTGTTCATTGATAATTGGATATAATTAAATGGTTTAAGTATAATTTGAAAAAAAAAAAAAAAAATCAACTTGATACTGATTCACCCTCCTCTCAGTATCAACGGGGGTTTGTGAGAAGCAAATTTGATCACTGCATATACTCCAAATAAGAAGGTGGGTGGTTCTTATATGTAGCTTTGTATGTCGATGACATGTTACTGATTGGAAACAGCATGGACATAATAATGGATTTGAAGAAGCAGCTATCCTCCAAGTTCGACATGAAGGATCTCGGTGTGGCGAACTTCATTCTGGGAATGGAGATCAAGAGAGCTCGAGTAGCTAGAAATCTCTGGTTCAACTAGATGAAGTATATTGAAATAGTTTTGAAACATTTCAACATGCAGGATTGCAAACCTGTGAAGGTGTCAATTATTATGGGAGCAAGGTTAACTGTTGAACAGTGTCCAAAGACACAGGAGGAAATAGAGGAAATGGCATGTGTTCCATATGCAAGTGTTGTTAGTATTCTAATGTATGTGATGGTATGAACTTGGCAAGACATTTCCCATATAGTGGGAGTGTTGAGAAGATACTTGTCGACACCTGAGAAGGAGCACTCAAAAATTGTCAACAGATTATTCGAGTATTTTTGTGGCACAAAAGACTATGTTATATGCTACCAAGGAAAACCTGGAGGTGACAGTGAATTAAATGTGCATGGCTTTGTGAATTCCGACTGGGCTAGAGATATGGATCAATGGAGGTCGACCAGTGGATATGTGTTCAAAATGTTCGGTGGAGCAATCAGTTGGATGAGTAAGCAACGGGAAGTCGTAGTCTTGTCAACAACAGAAGTTGAATACATGGAAGCCACTCATGGAAGCAAAGAAGTAGTATGGTTGCAAAGGTTGTGTTCAGGAATCGGGTTTGAGAAAAGAGCTATAAAGATAAGTTTTGATAGTCAAAGTGAAATATTTATGGAAAATAACCCTGCCTATCATTCTAAGACTAAGCACATAGATTTACAATACCATTTCGTGAGACAGATGGTGGAAAGCAACAAGGTGATGTTGGAGAAAGTAGACACATTGTAAAACATAGAAAACTCATTAACCAATTATATGAGTGTTGTGAAGCTCTCTTGGTGCAGAGAGGTAATGGGCATTGTTTCCCTGGGTCTGTGAACAAAAATTCATGGGTCTCCCAATTTCAGAAAAATAAAAAAATAAAAAAAATAAATAAAAGTGGTAGAATGTTGAATTTTTATATTCTTTGTAGTGAAAGTCGAGGTGGATCGACTGACAGTTGAAGTAGAAGGGAAAGGTGGTTTGACTGGGTAAATACGAAGTTAATGTGGATCAACAACAAGTCGAAGGTCGAGGTGAGTTGTCCTGGTAAAGTTGAAGTCGAAGGTCGAGGTGAGTCGTCCGAGTAAAGTTGAAGTCGAAGGTCAAGGTGGTTCAACATGGTAAATACATCGACAACAAGTCAAAGAGGTCAACCGAAAAGAGGTCGATAGGAATGCATGTGGTAACTAACTGAAGACTAAATGAAGTTTGATTGATAGTCGATGGTAATCCGACTTGGTAGTCAATTGTAATAGAATCTCGATATTCACAGGATTTGTAGCCAATGATCTGCGTGGATCTGTAACCATTTTTGGGTGCATTTTATTTAGGGTTTTGTCTGCTATAAATCCTATAAATAAGGCGTTTTGTAAGGTTTTAAAATATAATTGGTTGATCTTGAATCTTTAGATGATGAATGGCTAATCACCAAGAGTCTGTAATTTAGAGGTTGTTGTTCATGAAAATGTAAGTCGAATTGGCTACAGGGTTGTTCTTGTGTAATCAAGAGGGTACGTTGTCGATTGTGTCTTAGGTGTGGACCAAGGTTAGACATGTAACCTTTTATTCTGGAAGAATAAGACAACAAGGAGCATAACATTCGAGGAATGTTGGTTTTCCAGGGTAAAATATTTGTGTACTTCGTGTTTTTTGTTCCTTGATTAAATTTCTCTTCCTCTCTTCTAATAGGTTTAGCGTGGAAGTGTGTCTCATTTCACAACACGTGTCTACATGATCCATTTACAACACCTTTCACAGATGAAGTACTAGAGAATCTAGTAGGGAAAGAGGCATATTATTTCATAGATGGATTTTCAAGGTATTGTTATATTAAGATTGCACAGGAAGACAGGTATAAGACTACTTTTGCAACATAATGGGGAAGTTATCAATACACAATGATTCCCTTTGGACTGAAGAAAACACCTACATTTTTTCAAGAGTAGTGTTAGCAGTGTTTAAGGAGTTTATTCATAAGTTCCTTGAAGTTTACTTAGATGATTGTATTGTGTTTAGTCTATTGAAAGATCACATAGAATTACTTAGGTTAATGTTAGATAGGTCTAGACAATGTCAGATTTCACTGAATTTGAAGAAATGTATTTTATGTGCGCCCTTTGGAATTTTGTTAGGCCATGTGGTATGTGAGAAGGGATTATTGATGGATCCTACCAAGATTGCAGTGATTTTGGATTTACATCCACCCACATCAGTAAGACAGTTGAGAAAATCTTTGGGTCATACAAGATATTACAGGAAGTTCATTAAAGGTTGTTGGCATGGAATTGATCAAACCACGATCCTTCTCAGGTTACCAACAAAAAGTATCGAAGTAGTCTAGAGCATTGGAATTTTCATCTTCCTTGAAGGGAAGAAGTCTAACCCAAAACACAACCAAGACAAGGAGAATAGGGAAGGGTAAGAAGAATGCATAGACAAATCCATATAATCTCAGGATCTTTGTTAGTCTTGTGCAAGATAGATTAAACCTGGAACTGTCTGAACATTCCTAACTTAGATTAAAGAAAACAGAGTTATGTTGCAGTCATAAAGAAGTTATATCCAGTTAAGCAGATCTGACATAAAGACAATATGAAACAACATTCAAGATAATATGAAGCTAAACAGAGACAATATTTTCAAAATTTGGGTCTCTCTTTGTATTAACATCGTATGGATCTTCCCAGTTCCATGATTCTACTCAGTTATAGACATAGCTTGGCCATGCCAAAGCTAACAACAAAACCCTTTCTCTTTCACCATTACAACAAGATGTGACTATGTTACGGCCTTGGTCTAGTTCCAAAACCCATACTCTATAATTCTAGCTAACATTTACCCAAAATGGACAATAGTAAAGAACTCAAACATCTGGACTACATATCCATCCAAACAACTCTTTGAAGATCAAAAACAATAACAACCTCGACAACAACCTTTTTACAATCATAGTCAAAATGTATATATAAGCCAATTGGGATTTTTGGGTTTGAGACTTCAAATTCTTTCTTGTTCTTGTTTTGTGGTAACTTATTTATCCATGTTGGTGTTGCGTTGTCTTTCCAACCATTTTTTATTTCTTTCTTTGTTCTATTTTCCAGCTCCTCTGTGACTTGGGCAACTTCTAACAACAAAAAATAAGGGCCCAATAGGCTCTGACCACAACCCTTGACTCATCCTCTAGTCAAGTCCTTGGTTCTTCCATGGTCTTTGGACTAGCCTGTTGCTTTCCTTTTTCTTATGTCTTTGCTTTGCTTCCAGTTTCTGCCTTAGTTCTTTCCTTTTCTACTTCTTCAAACAAAGGGCCCAACTCTGGGACCAATTCCAAGGCTCTCTTCCTTACTCCTTGGAAATTGACGACTTTATCCTTCCACTTCCTAGAAAGGAGTGAAGCTTCAACCATGAACTGTTGAGTCGCGTCTATAATGCATCCCTTAGGCTTGGATGCAACCAAATATTTCCACTCTGAGTAGGCTATAGCATCTACCTAATGCATCTGTGGATAGGTTATCTGAACGACAGGTCGAAACTCTCATAGCTCTTTCTTAGCTATTGATTGTGCTTCAAATAAATCATTTAGCTCGTTGTCTACTTGTTGGTTATGGTCGAATTTTCCCTGTTACTCCAGCGAATCCATGGTGACAGCAACTTCCTCATTGAGCGACTAGGTCTTCATGTGCAAGTCCTCCAGAGTTTGGTTGCACCGTGAAATAATACGCATCCAATCGCTAACTTCCTAAAAGATCCTTGTGCATTCTGCAATTGGTTTGTGCAAGGTTTATCTTGCGTTATTTTCTTCAAGCATGACTCTTTCCATTTGCTCTTGAAGCTTATGGGATTTATGTTCTGCTTCTTGTTGACTCTCCTACAACTTTGCTTCAAGGTTCTCTATGCGAATGGCTAGCTCTAACCATGCTACATGGAGCACCTCAATCTATTGCACTAGCTCACTTGTTGCACTGGATTCGGGCAGTTGTGGTGTTGTCCTTCGAATCACTGGCCAAGCTTCTGCAAGATTTTCCTTGACCTTTTCCATTTTCTTCTCTGCCTGGATCTTTGCATACTCCTCCTACTTCTACCGTGATTTTATGCTTCTTGTTCGGCCTATTAGAACCTCTACTCCAGTTGATGAGTTGAGGCTCTGATCATCCCTATTAACTGTGTTGACGTCCATTGAGCGGGGTCACCAAAAGAAGTAGTGGCCTTCATGGGTACTCAGACCTGCAGTGGGAGTCCACTGGCCATTGAGTGTTACGGTGGTGTCTCCACCTCTTCCTCCCATGTAGATGGACCTTGATGTTGTTGTGCAAGTCTCATCCTTACCATTGACGGAAGAAATGGGAGCATCTATGTTTTCACCAAGCACAATTGCACCAGCTTCGTGCACTGTTGTGGGTTCTGGAGTACTAGCTCTAATTTTTCTTGCAATAAAGTTGCACTCTATCCTGACACAGTTTCAGGATCCTTCTAAACCTCTAGTAACTTTGCCTCTTTCTGGACCATGGTTTTTGTGGTTCTTCTTCTTTGGATGGCACTCTTAACATTGATTGTTGAGAGATGGCGTTGAGGGCTTGGGGCTTGCGGTATTGGCACAATTTGAGTCTTCGTCGAAGTCAGAGTGTCCTAAATCAATACAAATGGAACAATTGACTGGCTCAGGACTTCAATGGTCAAACCAGTGATTTCTGGTACCTTCTCGGGTAGGTCGGGGGGATCCAACTGCATGGGCTCAAGTTTAGTGGTTTGGGGTTGGATGGTCATTTCTTGCGTTGGTGATGGGGGTTATGGGGGTGATGGGGGTTGTTCGGTGATGATGGTGGTGGATACACTACTATTAGGATCAGGGTCATCCTAGATGTCAATGATTGTTTGGGTCGCTTGAGTGGTTGCTTGAGTACGAGGTATGGTCGATGAGATTGGCTAAGGATTCAGGATCTTCACCGAGGAGAGCCCTATCCTAGGTTTCTTGACTAGGGGATCTCCAATGAAGGCAGTGTTGAGGATGTCATTGACATCTTTACCTATCATCATAGCTTGCTCCGAAAGTTGCGAGAACATGGGCAATGTCCTCTTCTTATGTTCCAAAGGTTGTGTCTCATCTTCCTCCTCCTCTGAGTCTATATGCATTGGAGAATATTTTTTTTTATCCTCTGGGCCCGAGCTTGATCCTACCCCTTCTTCATGTCCCTTTTTATTCAAGAGCTCTGCAAGTAGAAGGTAGTGCATCCTCGACTTGCACGGGTTGCGTTTCACTCTTGACCATGACATTACTTCCTTGTCAAAGGCCACCTCATCTAGATAAAACGGTAGCATCCGGAAGTGAAATTATTCAGATTTGACATGCCTGGGCCAAAAAAAAGTATGGTGGTGATTAAACCCGAATGAAATATTCCCCGTGTTCAAGTTGAGCATCTCCTATGGTACGTGCAACCTCTGAGTTGTGTCTAGCAGTCGGTTGTTCCACTTCAAGAGCGTTGCGTTGTTAAACGTTGTGTTCTCGGATTCTAACCTTGAGTGCCAAGGCTCGAACATCTTCGCTAATCATCCTTTATCGACTGTTGATAGCGGTATTCCTGAGGGTGACGTCCACTTCAGCATGGAGAATGCAACGAGCAGGTATCTATAGGTGAAGTTTCTGCCCTTCTCCTAATATTCCTCACATGCTACGAGGAGTTCTTCCAGCAGGTAGCTACACCAATTGAACATCGCTCCATTGGCACAAAAATATGCCACTAACAAGGCATCTAACATGCACTTGCCCTTGTAATAGGACCTCATTACCTTGATAGCAAGTTGTTATGACCATCTCTAGTAGGATTGGGTCAATCTTGGTTGTGTGCCCGCCTCTTTGTGTATGAAATATTTCATACAGGCTGGGTTATCCCTTTTTCTTCCCATGTTTACTAGGGCCTTGGAACCCTTTTGATACATCTTCTCCTTCGATGGATAGGCCCGTGATTTGATGGATATCTTCTCCATGAATTGGATATCGTCGATCGATCCATAGGATCATGTCATGCACCTGGCTGATAAGGAATTTAGTACACCGCGCAACCTCACCAATTGTGTCAAAAACTGGCAAGTCTCAGAGATTCATGATGTTGGAGTTGAAGAGGTTGATAAACTCTAGCTTTGACACGAACTGCATCCCTCCCATCTCATTTGGAGCCACATTCTAGAACACATCAATGTTCATCTATGGGAATAACACCAATTCTATCAGGTCAAGGTCAAGGAGCTTCACTTGCTTGACCTTTCCTTTGAGGTCACCCATGACCTCAACCCAGGGATCACATGACTCATTAGGAACTGCTTCTTTGGAGACTAAACTCTAGCTTTCTGTAGCTCTTGGCATCGTTGCTCTGGACTGCTAAGAGACTTAGACCAACTGTACTGGGCTTCAAGGTCACGATTGAGAGAATTTTGCAGGCTCTATGACAGTTTAGAAATCTCAGACACAAAATAGCAAACAATAAGTCTTACACTGAGTTCGCACAGCCTTATACTTAGGCCAGATGGAAAGATTTGTCATTACTCCTCGGGCCACTCATGATTAATCCTATAGAAAAACCCTAGAGCTGAGGTGTCTGACGGGACTATTTAACGAGGTAAATCTATTGGGGGATTCTTGCATTTACTGAACAAGTTAGACAGGGATGTGGCTAACCTCAGGCCTTACCATTTGAACCCTTGAGATTCCTGGCACGAATATCGATGGAATCTTTGCATATCGCGGATTATTGTCTAACAGAGTTTGGCTGGTTACTATAGCGATTATAAAGGCTATGACTAAACGGGGTGCATGCGGCACATGGACTAGGATTATGTTCGGATTCTCTCTCCCTCCAACCACAATGGGGTCCTCATCATATTTAATGACTTCATTTAATGTACTCGTGGCTCTTTGGATCCTATGTTGTTGAGTAATCAATTCTACACCAAATTAATTCTTAGACTATAAAAAACAAAACATGTGTTGTGGCACAACATTGCACACTTCGACTTTATTAACTAAATTTAAAGAAATTACATAAATTCAAATCTAACTACTATACATGCTCCTTTGGACTGGAGCAACAGTGCTTTAGCTCAATATTGAGAAATATAGGGTTTCATGTGAGCGTCACTCACCCATCCTTGTCGAAGTATACCATCCAATTGAATTGTTTGACTACTCTAGAGTGTCGGATCTCCGCAACTATAAATGGGCCCAACCAATGCATGTGCAACTTGCCTGGTTGTTTCTGGTATCGACTGTCATAAAGTAGGACCTTATCTCCTTACATAAATGTTTTGGCCTTAATATGCATGGTTTTATCAACTGTTTGAAAAGTATGATAAAAACTTGGTCTTATCGTGTTCTTCCAACTCCATAAGCCTTTGCGCAACTGATTCATCCTATGACATATGTTTAACATGTGCAATGTAGAGACTAGGGGTAATGAATTCTGCAGGTACCACAACCTCTTTCCCATAGACCAGATGAAATAGAGTATACTTGTCAAGTTTCTTCGTGGTTGTCCTATAATCCCACAAAACTATTGGGACTCTGTCATCCCAATCTTCCATGTTTCCACAACAAACCTTCATCAAAACTCTTTCTGGAATATTGTTAAATGCATCCACTGTGCCATTGGCTTGCAAATGGTAGGGGTTTCTTTTATGATGTTGGATTAATAACTCTGTTGTAAGATTTACTATTGTACTATTGATAAAATGACCACCCTGATCACTAGTCAGACTCCTAGGACATCCAAACCGAGTGATAATGTTTTCAAAGATAAACCTGGCAGTGGTATCGGTCAAACAATCCTGAACAGTTTTTTCTTCAGCTCATCATGTCAGGTAATTGGTTTCAGTGATAATATACCTGGCCTTTGAGTGCTTAGTTGTGGGGTTGATCGATCCAATAAAATCAACAGCCCATTTCCCAAATGCTTGCAGATCTCGAACTGGCTGAAGAGGAAATTTGTCTCGGCTTGATGGATTAACTACTCCATGGAAAATGTCGCAAGATCTAGCATACTCCTTTGCATATTTGAAGAGTGTGGCCCACCACAATCCATATTGGAGAACTTTATGTGCAGTGGCCTTTTCTCTGACATGTCCTCCCGCAACTCCACTGTGGCACTCCCACGTGATGTCTTGTCTTTCATGGTCCAAAACGCACCTCCTGAGTATATTTTCCAGGCGCAACTTATATAATTTCCCCCTGATCAATTGATAGTTCGTTGCTTGAACCATCATATAGTGTTTCTGAGTTGCAGAGTATGTATTTGGGCAGGCCCCTATACTCAGTAAAACTTCTATGTCTTCCAGGTATTCTAGTACTACCTCAACTTGGAATAGGTTTGTATCTGGGAGTTGATCATTGATTTCTCCCATCATATAGCGTTTCTGAGTTGTAGAGTACGTATTTGGGCAGACCCCTATACTCAGTAAAACTGCTATGTCTTCCAGGTATTCTAGTACTACCTCAACTTGGATTAGGTCTGCATCTAGGAGTTGATCATCGATTGTTCCACCACTCTCCCCTGACTCCAATCTGGACAAATGATCATGACCCAAGTTGCATCTTCCAAGTTTGATGATCACCTCAAATGAAAATTCTTGAAATAGTAACAACCATCGAAAAATTCTTCCTTCCAAGAAAATCTTGTTAACTAGATATTTTAACATAGAATGATCAGTAAAAAATTAAAAATGAGAGCCTAACAAGTAATGTCTAAACTTTTGTAGAGCATAAATCATAGCCAAACCCTCCCTTTCTGAGGTTGTATAGTTGTGTTCAACTTGTGATAGCTTCCTACTAGAAAAATAAATGGGATGATATGTATTTCCATCTCCTAGTTGTGCCAAGATTGTTCCTAGGGAAATACCTGATGCATCCACATGCACATGAAATTCCTTTTCCCAATTTGGAAATATCAAAATAGGTGTTGTGTTGAGATTTTCCTTTAAGATGTCAAACGTTCGATCACTCTGGTGTCCACTGGAACAATTCAGACTTCTTTAGTAGATTTTCCAGGGGTGTAGTAATAGTCACATACCTTCTAATGAACTTGCGGTAGTACCATGTGTGCCCCAGCATTGAGCGCAACTGTTTAGCACTCGTAGGAGGTGTCATATTCAAAATGACCGCAACTTTGGTTGGGTCTACCAAAACTCCTTCTCGGTATACTATGTGGCCCAATAGATTTCCATGTGGCACATAGAAGATACACTTTCTGAGGTTCAAAGATATATGCAGTTCCCTACACCGATCAAACATTAGTTGAAGTAGCACTACATGTTCTTTCAGCAAACTATACATTGTCCAGTCATCCATATAAACTTTTATAAATTTGTGAATAAATTCTCTGAAGGTTGCTATTACAATCCTGGAAAAAACTACAAGTGCATTCTTTAGACCGATGGGCATCACATTATATGAAAATCACCCTCATTTTGTTATGAATGTGGTCTTCTTTTTGTCTTCCTTGGTAATTCTCACTTGGTGATACCCCGAAAATCCATCCGTAAATGAGTAAGACTCTTTCCCCGCAACATGTTCTAGCACCTCGTTAATAAAAGATGTGGGAAAAGGGTCATGCAGATAGGCAGAATTAAGGATTTTGTAGCCTACACATACCTTAATGTCCTATGTACCTTTCTTTCTCTTGATGACTATGGGGCTAACCTACTATGCTTCTTCAACTGGGAAAATAAGTCTGACCTCAAGCATCTTGTCTATTTCCCTCTTAACCTTATCTTTTACCCTGGGGTGAAGACAATATGGTCTATGCCTTACAGGTTTTAATCCTGGTTTTAGTTCAATTTTCATCTCTCCCATAGCTCCTTTTATCCCTTTTAACTTTGAGAATGTCTTTGGGAATAAATCCTCATACTCCTGCAACAGGCTATTTATTTCTTGGCTAGTTTTCTCATCCCACTAATCTCTTACAACAACTATCTTCGGTTAATCGGTAGTTCCTATGTTGACTTTTCGCAACTTCAATGAATGGTTATAAGAGATATCAGTCTGACTGGGTAGCGTGTTCTGGATTTTTCTACTTCCTTTTGTTTCCTTAATGCCTAAGTTTCTCAATTCTTCTAAATCATCAGGGTTTTCCAAATCCTTCTCGATTGTATAGCACTCTATCAATATCTTTTCCATTTCCAAGTGAAGGTTAGACTGAAGCACTTGACTATGTTTGGCACATACCATTGGGTCTGATTTTCATTTACAAACATCGGTAAAAATAATTTATTTAATTCTCTGCAGGACTATCTTAAGCTCAGGATACTTACTTGTAAAAGAGAATTCCTTGCAAAATTGGTCTGCTAAAGTTTTCCAATAGTTGGTCTACCTTCTGGTCTCTTCATGAATGTACAAGGCTTCAGGTATCAGAACTAGAAAATGGGGAAATAAGTGAACCCACAAGTGGGATGGTACTTCCGTAACTTTCCACTGTATTTTGCATTGTTCGATATGTGTTTTAGGATCAGACTGTCCATTGAATAGTTGCGCAACTTGAAAATCCATCTGCATCTCTGATTTCAATTGCTCCTTATATTGAAATCTACACTAGATAGCATGCTTCACATCCTCCCATTTCTTAATTATTGCTTTGTGGCTAGCCCACCACTTGGCAGGGGTGTCTTCCAAGGCTAAGTCCAGAACTACGATCCTTTGATATTCTATTATCTTTTCTTCCATGCTAACCAGAAAACTTCCAAGGTCTGAGGTACCATTGTATGTCGAATCTTCTCTGACCTCAGTTCCAACCCATCTTGTTGCTTTGAAGGTTGCGCATCATATTGAAAATATTTCATATGCACCATGTTGCCAACTGTCAAATTCCATCTCTAAATCTCCATTCGTTGATTGTATGCTCCTCCAACTTACTGATCCATCGGTCGTAGGGTTGATGTAGTTTGCTCTTGTTCCTTTTGTTACAGTGTATAATTGATCTACATCCTCTCCTTCCATATTGTTGTCTGTTCGCTCCGTGTATCGAGGGCCTACATACGGATCCAAGGACTGAACTACTTTTATTTTGTCTACTTCAAATGTCATAGTATCCCTCTTTAATTCAATAAAAGCATAGTTATCATAAGCCCAAACAATGCCAAGTAGTGCAGGATAAGGGTCCTTATCCCCCATGATTTCGATCACCTCAAAATCAACTACAGTCTTTACTCCCACAACATCTATCTCCACATTCTCCGGCCTTCCTATTGGGAAAATACAATATTGATTGGCCATTCTCAATTAGATTGGGGAATATGTCAACTAGAGTTTCCCTAAAGCTTCCCAAGTCTTTTTAGGAAATATTTTAACATCAGATCCTAGATCTAACATAACATCTTTAATCTCAAACTCATCTAGCTGGGTTGTTAATCTAAACTCTTTCTCAATCCGTATTTTCCTTCTTTGCACTCTCTGAGTGTTCTTCTCAGGAATATTAGTCATTATTCTAGCTTCTGGGGATTCCTCTATTCCTAGGACTGATACAGGGCATTGTGCAACTTCTCTGTAAGTTGTTCATTCCCAAGAATATTAAAAAATAATTGAAACCAAAGGTTAACTACATTTTGCAATTGTTCATGTTGTCTCATCAGGATTACGGGGTTTCAAAGTACAAGGGGTGAGGTAGGGAATTGTGAAATCTTAGGATAAATGGTGGGCTAAGGGGGGTTTTCTTCTATTTCAGGGCGAGGGATACTCTAGAGTACTTCTAATGCATTTTTAAAGAATAGCTTATGTTTCAGAGGGTCATACCTGTCATCCTTAGGCGTTTCTTTCTAGATCTTAGGAAGACTATCAACATTTGTGCCATTCTTTACTCCTCCTCAAGTAATTATATTAATCTTGGGTAGTTTTCATATTCTCGACCTTCCCATTTTGCAATTATCTCTAGGAAGTCTTCAGTTGTGTGTCCATTGGTTCTACAGTGTGAGCACCATAGTCATCTCGCTTGAGGAAAATCCCTCGCCATGTGACCTTTCTCATCACAGTTGTAGCATCTAATTAGTCCTCTTCCCCCAGTTCTTCCTCCTTTGAAGTCTCCTCCAGCCCCACCTCCTCGGCCCCTCCCCGATCCTTGGGGGGTTTCATTCACTCTGAATGATGTTCGATTAAATCTGTCTGCAAGTGCATCCAGCGCTCTACACCGATTTGTAGCATGTGTGGTAGATGCGTAGAACTCACAGTGTATAGTATTCGGTATGGTAGAATACTTATGGATAATAGGGCATTGTCTTAGCGCATGCCCATGAATTTGACATATCTCGCAATACTCAGTTGACTGCGATGCTTCATTTCTTAGAAAGGCATGATATGGGGTTGGAGTATGGAATGGTAAATTCACAGATACTTGCACAACTCATCATGTGGGTCCTAATGAGGGTCCCATCAGATTGTGAGGAGGTCCCATTCCCTTCATACATGGACATTTGTTTGATAGATGGCCCTCTATGTAGCATCTGGTACACTGGACTTGAGGTCATCTTGGTCTGGGTATCATCAATTCTTGAATCTTCTCTGTCAGTGTCAATATTTTTCCTTGTAGTTGCCCCAAATTTGCATTCGATGGGGGTCTGGCCACCCTTAGGCTCCCTGGATATTCTGCCATGGCTTCAATCTTCATTGATTGTTCAAAGGCTCTGTCAAGGAGTCTATTCATTGTTGTGTTAACAGAGGTAGAAATCCCTGGATATGCCATTCTCTCTGGTGATATTCATGAATTGGATGCGCTATCCTCCCAATGGCATCCTTAAACTTTTAACTATATTCCCAAGTCGATTCTCCTTCCCTCTGTTAAATCTTGCGCAACTTAGACAAAGCTTGTTGTTCTAATTGAGGCAGCTTAAACTCTATTATGAATTTTGTCTGAACTTGGCCAAGTGTGAATGCCTTTCCGTGCGCTCCTCTTGGCTCAATAGCCTTCATGTACCATTTGAGAGCATGACCTCTCAATGTAGTCTGGAATTCAACCAGTTTATTTTCATCTAGAGTCCCTCTGGACCTCCAAATCGCTTCACACAGAAACTAATGTTTCTCAACATCCTCGTCTCCTTTACCCCAAAATTTTGAGTATCGAGCGATCGAGCCTCCCACATTCCCAACCATTGTTGATCTTACTGCTCCTATCAAAGTAAACCCTAACGGTCCTTGTTACGATATACCAGGGGATCTCAATATCCTCCCATTATTCATGCTCATCGGTTGTGACTCACTAACTGACTGAATTGACATAGGAATAGCATAAGAAGGTAGTATAGAATCTACCACTAGTATAGAATACACTTGGGGGATGGGTGATTCGTGGCTAGTTCCACTGGCTTCTAGGCGGGTTTCTTTGATCTGGGGGGTCTCGTTCTCATCCTCTAGAGTGGTCTCTTCGGTCGAGCTCTTGATATTTCCTATTATAGAGGTTGAATCTTCTCTTTCTTCTACACATTATTCTTCTTGTCGGCCCTCTTGGGGACTTCTCTCTTTCTCTGCTTCTCTTTCACTTAGTCTTCAACTAGCCAGTCTTTCCTGTCTTCTCATCTTCCTCAACTCTTCCTCCTTTCCTTCGTTGACTTCCCCTAGTCTGAGTTCTTTCCTCAGCACCTCGGATTTCTTTAATGCTTTCTTTATCTTACCACACCACAACTTCTACACTATGGTGGATCTTTTCAAGGCTCGCTCGTTCCTTGCATCCATTTCTTGTCATTCAACCTTTTATGAAAGAACCCTCTCCCCTTTCTCAGTCCATGATCCCACCCCAAACTCACTCCACCCCAAGCGTGGGTGTTTAGGCTATCATCTCAATCGAGGAGATGGTCAGCATCCCCTCCTCCATCAAGAATACCTTAATCCACAGGGGAATTTCTCTCAATAGCCTTCCCCGTGCGTCTTTCTTGAAATCCGCTTCTTCCCTTGAAAAATATCGGTGGTTCTCAGTTGAAAACTCAATAATGTATCCCTCAAGAGTTGTATCGACCCAGAAATCAACTACCCACGCGATCGGATGATCCAGCCGATGAAGCGCTATAGTATTTTTTGTATTCCAAGTGCAGGTCTTCTTGAATCGTTCTTAGAATTCCGGAGCTTCTTGGAGTCTATCTATCCAATGGAATAGTTCTTCTAGAAATTTAACCCAGAATATCTTGTACTAGTCGCTTGATCTTTTGGAGTAAAAGATAACCTCTCTTGTATCTTTCACAGATTTACCTCGCAACTCCGCTTTTTTCCATATGAAAGCATCGCAATTTCTCTCCCACCACTGGTGAATATCGGATCAGTGGATCCATGGAAGCATTCTCCTTATAGTTTCCCTTATGAAGCAAGTCCCAGTAATGGAACCATTTTGTTGGCGCGGAATTGATCAGACCATGGTCCTTCTCAGGTTACCAACAAAAGGTATCGAAGTAGTCTAGAGCGCTAGTATTTTCATCTTCCTTGAAGGGAAGAAGTCTCACCCAAATTGCAACCAAGACAAGCAAAATAGGGAAGGGTAAGAAGAATGCTTAGACAAACCCATATAATCTCAGGATCTTTGTTAGTCTTGCGCAAGATAGATTAAACCCAGAATTGTCTAAACATTCCTAACTCGAATTAAAGAAAACAGAATTGTGTTGCATTCATAGAGAAGTTATATCCAGTTAAGAAGATCTGACATAAATACAATATGAAACAATGTTCAAGATAATCTGAAGCTAAATAGACACAATATTTTCAAAATTTGGGTCTCTCTTTGAATTAACATCATATTGATCTTCCCAGTTACATGATTATACTCAGTTACAGACATAGCTTAGTCATGCCAGAGCTAAAAAAAAAACTCTATTCTACTGAGAGACAAGGTTAACCCAAAACCCTTGCTCTTTCACCATTACAATGGGACATGACTCGGTTTCAACCTTGGTCTGGTTCCAAAACCTAGACACTATAATTCTAGCCAACATTTACCCAAAATGGACAATAGTAAAGAACTCAATCATATCGACTACATCTCCATCTGAAAGACTCTCCGAAGATCAACAACAAAAACAACATCAACAACAACCTTTTTACAATCATATTCAAAACGTATATATAATCCAATTGGGATTTTTGGATTTGAGACTTCAAATGCTTTCTTGTTCTTGTTTTGTTGTAACTTCTTTCTCCATGCTGGTGTTGCGTTGTCTTTCCAACCGTTTTCGGTTTCTTTCTTTGCTCTGTTGTCCAGCTCCTCTATGACTTGTGCAACTTCTAACAACAAAATGAAGGTCCCAACAAGGGTTATGCACATATTACATCACCTATGGAGAAGTTTTTGAAGAAAGAGGCTAAGTTATAGTGGAATGAGGACTAACATAAAGATTTGGATACAATGAAGAAGAAGTTAGTGACCACGCTAATTTTAATATTCTCGGATTGGGAGAAGGAATTTCATGTTCATGTGGATGCATCGTCCATATCTTTGGGCGCAATATTATCTGAGTCGTGAGAACCATACATAGACCACCTAATTGCATTTGCAAGTAGGAAGTTGTCAACAGCAGAAAGGAATTACACTACCGGAGAATGAGAAGATTGGCCATCGTATATGCATTGTAGAAGTCTCAACATTATTTGTTGGGGTCTCATTTTCAGATCTACACAAACCAATTTGCACTAAGACACTTAGTGAACAAGGTAGTGTTGGGGGCAGGGTAGAATATGCAGATGGTTGTTTTTGTTCCAAGAATATGATTTTGAGGTTGTTGTGAAACTAGGGAAGTTGAATGCATGACCAGATCGCTAATCGTGCATACTATCAGGAGAGGATGCAGGGAATCTAGATGACATCTTATTAGATGTACAGTTATTTGTAGTTACAATGGTGGACGACTACTTCGCATACATTGTGCAGTTTTTAAATACATGAATGGTCATCAGACATGATAGTTGCACAAAAGAAACAGTTAGTGGTTAAAGCATAAGACTATCAGTTAATTGTGGGGAACTTATACAAGTTAGGTGTAGATGGAATATCGAGATGATGTGTGTTAGAGCATGAAAGGCCAATGATACTCTCAAAAGCGCATGAAGGAATTGCAGGAGGACATTATGTAGGTAAAGAAATAGTGCAAAAGATTTTGTGTGGAGGGATCTAGTGGCCCACACTTCATAAGGATGCTAAAGAATACTGTTAGGCATGCAATGTTTTTCAAAGGGTGGGAAAGTCATCTAGAATGGATGAGATGCCTTTACATCCTCCGCTTACATTGTAGGAATTTGATAAATGGGCAATAGACTTTGTTGGACCGATCAGCCCATCAGCGAGAATATCAGGAGATAGGTACATAATAACTGTGACAGAGCATTTGACCAAATGGGAAGAAGCATCACCAATCATGGACTACACTGCAAAGACTGTTGTGATGTTTCTATTTGAGAATGTAGTCACACGATTTGGATGCCCACACATTTTACTCAGTGATCAAGGAACACACTTCCTCAATAGGAAGAATACAACATTGACTGAGGAATTTCAAATTCATCATCAAAGGAGCACGTTCTATCACCCTAATGTCAATGGGACAGTAGAAGATTTTAATAAAATTATGGATAATGTGTTGACAAAAATATGCAATGTAGGAAGATAGGATTTGGACTTAATGGTTCCTGCAGTATTTTGTGCATACAGGACTACTAGCAAAAATTTGACAGGATAGAAACATTTTAGGTTGGTCTATGGGGAAAAATCAGTCATGCCGATGGATTTTATTTTGCCTAGACTACATGTTGTAATGATTACTGATCTTTCAGACTCTGGCACAGTACATGAGAGATTGTCACAGTTTCTACATCTTGAGGAAGATCGATTTGTCATAGGGTTCCATCAACAAGTTTAGAAGGCAAGAGAAAAGGCATGGCATGATAGACATATAAAACAGAAAAAGTGTCAAGTGGGGGATTGGTGTTATTGTATGAAAGTAAGTTCATATAGCATCAAGGAATGTTTTGAATGCATTGGTTAGGACCATATGTGATTCAACATGTGACAAAGGCGAGTGTTGCGCAGTTGGAAACGTTGAATGGAGAAGCCCTGGGAGGCATGGTGAATGGAAGTCGGTTGAAGATCTATAGAGACGGTCGGCCATCTGAGCATTAATTTGAGTTGTGCATGACCGAATGTACCATAGTAGTGTATTATAGTAGGAAAAAGACAAAAATAATTAAGAAGTCGAAAAACAGAAGAGAAAAACAAAGGAAAAACAAGAAAAATTTGAAGTTACAATGAGCGTAAGGGCACAGAAAAAGTGAGTGTTGCACAGATAAAAAAAAACAGTGCAGAGATAGATGGGTCTGCATAGAAGCAACACGTGAAACATGATTATCACAACCGTTAAAGCCATTAAAAGGGCGAAAACAACGGTTAAGAGCATTGATGGCGAGACATAAACATGACACATAGTCATAAATGGAAATAGTCATCGCGAATCGTAACAGACTGGAAGTACGAGGTATAAATCCAATGGAAGATATGGTAATAAAGCAACATTAAATCAATCATTCATCACATCACTGGTGGATGAGATAGTTAATTCATGTGAGAAGGTACATGGACAACTAAAGAAGGGACACAAAATTTGTGAAGGATCGATAAGCATTGGTTATTGTCACTTAGAGTTGCATGCAAGTAAGAGTAAGACGAGAATTGTATTATAGAACCGAGAAAAAAACCAGAGCCGAAGTAGTTGTCATTGGTAACTAGTTTACAGAAATGGCACTGTTATAGCACAAGTTGTTGGTAGGGTAAAGGCTGACCCAACCACAAAAATCATGTGCTACAACTATGGGACACTACACCCAATGTCACCTCGATGTAGGTCCCGCACTTGGGGGTGACTAAGGACACTCCTGGGAGGCGATCCCGGAGACCCTAGGGGGAATGGGCAGGATGAAGGGATGTGTAAGGAGAGGTCCCCTAGAAGATCAATTGATCAAAGAATATATTGGTTGAAATGGTAAGTAAAGAGAGGTAAATGGATATCGAGTAAAGAGATAGTTGTCAATGCACCTGTACCTGCCCGAGACACAAGAAAAGACACTTTTCCAACCAAGTATAGTAATGGATCAGCAATTTAATACTTCTAAACCTGAAATACAGAAGCATACAAGCTAGTAAATCAGCAATATATTACATCCAAATCAGCAAGTAAAAGGTCTATATTAGTTAGCAATGTTAGCAATAAAACTAGTAACCAATGTCGACCAAAAATAGCACTTCAAGACTGAATAAAGATGGTTGTCATAAATGTAAATTTCTATAGAATTATATCAGCCTTATGGCTGTAACATTCATGAACTAAAACAGAAAATCTTACCATCGAAAAGTGCCAAAATCTATCCCAATAGATGTACCTAGGTTAGTAGGTTAAACTAGCAAAGTTAGAGGGTTAGTCTAGGGTTAGTTTGTGAGATAGCGGTTAGGGTTAGATTTTAAAGTAGCCCTAATGGCTGTAGGTTGGTTTTAGTATAGAAATAAGAATTTGTGGGAGAAATAGGACACCATAAGGGAGGAAGAACCCCCAAGGCATCAAGATCATTATCCAAAAGAGAGAACTTCAAAACTTGAAATTTGTACGTTTACCAAGGCAACAATTTATTTCTCGCATGCACTAAGTAAATGACTAATTCCTTTAAGAAAGGGTTAATAGAGTCAAGATAATATGAAGAAGTTATATATGCTACTTCCTTAGGGGTGTAAAACCTTTTACTCCCCAAGGCAAGCTTCTCTTAGCTAGGGTTTTAACTAGGAGGGTGTATGCAATTATACTCCTCTTAATAAACCCTTATGAAGCAATATTCCCTTAGCAATAAAATGGTGGAAACACAAGTAGGGGTGTGTGCCCTTATACTCCCTACTTGTCTCAACAAAATAGAACCTTTAACTTGTACAAATAATAATACAATGAAATAAATGACACATTCAAGCATTAAAAGGCAATAAAATCTAGACTAACCACCAAAAAAACAATGAAGAAAGCCTTCCAAGGCTAGCGCACCATCTCCATCAACCATAACCAAGAAATATCCATAAACAAAAGCACAAGAGATAGAATTATCCAAAGAGAGTGAGAATTTTAGTCCAAGATCCTCTCACAATGGAGAGTTGTGTTATGAAAATGAGATATTATGATCTCTATTTATACAAAATGTAGCTAACATAGTTTGTCCACATAATATTAGGGAAAACACAAGATTAGGGGTCAACGGCCCTAATCTTGCCACTTTACAAAGACAATATTTAAAAATTCTCTTTAATTTCACTTTTGCACAAAGAAAACCCTAAAACAAAGGTGGTGTCATCCCTTGAAGGAGGACATTTTGGCAAATTGAGCAAGTCGTTGGAGCTAGGCTGCAAAGTAGGGCCTCCAAAGGCCATGTGGAAATCATCTTGAGTATTTCCACCTCAAAATTCCATGTTGCATGGTCTGATTCATCATCAACCACCATATGCCCCTAAAATCTGACATCAAGCCCCTAGGGAGTGACGTTTTTCCCCTTCTGGGCAAGTCATTTGGCATGCAAAGGGTGGGCTATGTCTATCCAGTTGTCTCCTAGGACTCTCAAAGCATATCTCTGTTATCTTGCATGTGGGATTATGTCATCCATCATGTGGGTTGATTTCCCTCATGGAATCCCAAGCTAGGCTTGTTCTTCCAAAATTGGCCACCAACATGTACCTGCAAGACAAATGGATGTGCCCTCCAAGGATCTCAAGTCAAAGAATCATGATGAGTGAATCAAGTCAATAAAAGAGCCATTAAAGAATGTATACCATGACTACATCATACAAACATGTGCTTTAGAAACTAGACGTTTTGCCAAGTTTGGTTGTGGATGGGTTGGCACGGTACTTCTTTTCAATGGATCAAACCCCCTAAGTCTAGGTACAACCCTATATGAGTCATGTAAATGAAATGAAATGGATGGGGAAAGTACTCAATGGGCATGGGGTTCATGATATGAAAGGGTCCATAGTATCTCATTTATGGGTGCCTTTGTGGAGGGTGTGTCGCACATTCTTGCATTTTTTCCAAGCTCATCAATTTCCTTTTATCTTTCTTTCTTTGTATTTTCTTTCAATATATCATAGGGCAAGTTGGAGGCCACTTCCCTGGCATGGTGACCAGATATCGGTAGTGTCACCCACAAGTACTTTCATGGAAATGAGAAGGTTGGCTCGTGATGAATCCCCATTTCCCTCAATCGTGCAACTGAGAGCCATTACCCTGGTGTGATGGCCATAAATGGTAATTTCATACCATTAGATACCCATGGAAGTGAAAGGATAGCTCATGATGAGACCCCTTATCCTCAACTGGTCCTTTAGGCATTTTTATTTATTCTTTTCATGGGGTACTTATTTTCTTATGGAGAAGTTTTTCATTCCTTTCTCGTGATCCCTCGGGCGAAGCATCTGGAAGGTTCTTTCATTAGGATTTTATATTTTTTCAATTAACTCCCCTATGGGCCTTCAACCCCTTCTTCCAATGAAACAAGGAATGGTCCCTTCTAGAGTCAGTGTACCCCAAAATCCGAAGAGATAATTTCATGAGAGGAAATAATGATGGAAATTGGTAAGTATGGTCAAGAGTGGCACAATGACTCATCAAAGGAAGCTCCCAGAAACACCCCCATCCGAAGGGTCACCATCTACATCGAGCAAGACCCAAATGACATGTGGTGGAAAGATGGTGTAGATGATGACCAAGAGTTGGGTCACTGTGGTGGCGATGCGGGTATCTAGTTGTGCAAAAGGACACTCCTAGTCATGTGGTCTCTCAGCACTCCATATCTGCAACCTCAGGGCCTCAAGACATAATCTGCTTAGTTATCCATAAAATGGGGATAATATCTTGCTCCTACTTGGGGACATGTGCTCACTGTAGAGTGCATGAGAACCGCAGCATCTCCTGTTAGACCTGTGCCTGCAAGGAAACATCAAATTGTCAAGTGTAGGATGGCCTGCTCATCCTCGTTCTCATATGGTCATAATAAAAACCAACTAATGTAGAAAAGGAAAATTTTTGACAAAATTTCTAACTAAGTATACATGTATGATGATGAAATCAATAATGCAAGTAGAGAAAAATGAAAATGCACTGCAACTAAACTAATATGAGAAAACAAAATGCAAGATGCAAGAAATCAAGATGAATTACCTACTTACATGGCGTCTTAGGACCCTGAAGATCAAGTCTCAAAGGTGTCAGGTGAAATCGTACAGCCAGTGCAACCACATGATCATTGGACGAAGACATTTCCCCCTGTCCTTAATTATGTGAAACAACAAAGATAATTCCAGCACATAGTAATCATGAGCATAAATAAACATATAATCAATCATGAAATAAAACTCATGGAGATGGGTGGGAGGGAGGAAATCTTGCTCAAAAGAGAAACCACAATCTTGATCGTCCTAAAACTCTCGTCTGCAAGCATAGCCAGAATGTAATATACCAGATATAAAATGTATGTCAAACAAAAATGAAATGCTAGTAATGGTAGAATAACAGTAATATAACCAGAACATTCACCACAATAACACTAAAATGATATAAGAATAACAATAGAAATAGCACTTTGAATCTGAAAGCAATGTTCATAGGCCTCTTCGAGGGGGGAAACTCCAGTTGAGCAGAGCTCTATTACAATAATATCCAAGTTAGGTTTCTCATACCCTCAACTCTTATTTATACTAAAAAGAAGCATCTAGAGGAAGATCCTTCTAGAAGCGGAAGCTTTTATTAGGTCTTCTTACATCCACCTTATTTTATTTTATTGAAAGGCCTTATTAATATTGACCTTTATTACATCTGAATATATTGTTTTACCTATGTGCGGGTTAGGACCCTAACACAGAAGCTTGATTTATCCATCTCTGGAGTGGAATGGAATATGTAGATGGTGGCTCATCTTCATCCTCATCAACACAATCATTGCTCCCTGAAGACTGAGAAGATGTGAGATAACTCAAGAAGACCCCATGCTTCACCCAAGGGGAATAAATGAGGTATAGGACAGGCTTAGTTCTAGAAGAAGAAAAATGTTGCATCTTCATCTATGAATCCTTGTGACAATCTCCAAGACGAAAAATATTTCGCTTCATAGAGTGAATGGATTGGATGTCTTCATCTGGGTCATTAAGTGAAAGAACTTCATCTTCATTAAATGCCTCCTCACAATCTTCAACGTGATAAGATTCATCAGGATCTTCTTGCAATCTTTCTTCATAAGCATGTTCTTCAAGCATCTCTTTTACTTGATACAACAACACATTGCACAAAGTAGAATAACACAGTATTTACGTGGTTCACCCCCACCCTGGGGCTACGTCCACCAAATCTTCTTCTTTATTAGCTCCAATCAGTCCTTTACATTCATAGAACCACAAAAACCCTACTCCGCATAGGATAGAGATCTGCGCGCACCTCGCCAGATCCTCCTTCCCCGAGCTAGGTCTAGCACAAAGCCTTTCACAGTCTGTTACAACCACTTGCACTTAGCTCTACAAGTTTCTCACAATATGCACAGAGCATCTACAAACCACACTTGCACTTAGCTTATCGGCCATGCTACTTATATCACCCAACTACTTATTTATACTTTACAAATTAGGCCTAAACATGGGTAAACCCATGGGCCAACATCCCATACCCGTTACATATTCCCAAATCCCAAAAAGGACCCAAAAAGGGGTTGATATACTGCGATCTCTGATTTGTCTTTGACAGGCTATCGAAGTCCCAAAATAGGTCAAACTTGACCAAGGATCTCCCAAAACTTGGTCAAGGGCCAACATGCCCCCAAGGGTCTGACCAGTTCTGCTTTGAACATCTCGAGCTTGGCTCGAGATTCTTCGACTTGTTGTTGTGCTACGGCCTTCTGTTCAGCAAACTCTTGTATGATTGGATCGTTGATAGGTCCCTCTAGACGTTGTTTAGCTGTAGTGACAACCTACTCTAGCTCTGCTCCTTGGCCTTCTACCTCTATAAACAATTGGTAAGCCTTTTCTTGTACATGTTGGAGTTTCTGAGTTACCTCCATAAGTCTGCTCTATATAGGATGACTCTGTTGTTGTGCAGTGCGTTTCTCTTGGGAGCACTTCATTCTTTCCACAACTGACAGGGACTTCAGCTACGCCTATATCTTTTCGGCTTGATACTTCGCCTCTTGGAGATGCAACTCCAGTGCCTTCAATTTCGAGTTCTCCATGAGTTGTTCATAGGTCTGGGCACTACGATCAGTGAGTTGCTTACAGTCCAGTGTAATAACCTTTAGCCTTTCAACTATGCTCCGAGCAGTTGCTTCTCTTTGGTCTCTTACATCTTGTGGGGTCTCAAGAACAGTGCGTAGCTCCAAATCTGTTATGTGTTGTTGTAGTTGTTGGATGGCTTTTGCGAGTTGGTTCACCTATTGTGTAACTCAGTCTTCTGCCTTGATTTCTAAGACTGTCACAAAGTGAAGTGCTTTGTTGACCACTTCTTTTACTTC
Source organism: Picea engelmannii (assembly GCA_009831015.1). Classification (NCBI taxonomy): domain Eukaryota; kingdom Viridiplantae; phylum Streptophyta; class Pinopsida; order Pinales; family Pinaceae; genus Picea; species Picea engelmannii. The sequence goes on along the minus strand of ML794430.1, from coordinate 79,608 downwards.
GAGTTGGTCCGTGAGAAACTGTTCCTTTTCTTGTTGTAGTTGTGTTTTTTCTTCATCAAACTTCGCTTGGAGAGAAATATTTTCCTGTTCTGCAGCACTGTGTTTCTCTACGAGTACTCCTTATACTTGTATCAAATCCTGGGTGGATTGTTTTGTTTCGCCCTATGCTCATCGAATGCGAGCTTCGACTGTATCGGCTAGGCGGTGGAGTTGAGCTAGCTCATCTCCCAATTCAGGTTTTCCCGATGTAGTGGGGACTGCGCAGCTAGACTGTAGGGCCTGTTGTACCCCTCAGAGTTCAGTCTCAATTCGATCATACATATCCTCTTTCTTTGCTTCTTGTTTCTCTGTTATTTCCAGCGAAGCATCTTACAGGGCTTCTATGAGGAAGTCGAAGTCATCGGAGGTGAGGATGGTCTGCATCTTGGTCATGGTGACCTTTGATTTCTTCCAGGAGGAAGGTTTCGGAGGCAAACCTTTCCTCTTCTTAGGGGATCAACCTGGTATCCTTGCTTCTGTTCGACTTATTTGTCATCTAACTCTTCACCATCACCTCCTTACTCTGGTGATATGGAAGCAGTTTTCATGGATGCGTTGTCTAATTCTTAGAACTCTTCGGTCTTCTTTGTCTTGCTAGGTCCGAGTGTATCCTGCACAGTTTCTGGGCTGTCGATGTCGGATATCTCCACAGTGTTTGCTAGAATAAGGAGGTTTTCCAACCAATCCTTGGTGATTTCCTCCAAGTCCTCCTCCGTCAGCTTATAGTAGGATTGAATCTGTTGCTTGTGTTCATCAGCGTGCGCTGCGATGTAAATAAAATGTTGATCTGTGTTGAAATTCATCAAAGGTCTGAACTGGTGGAGAGTGTTCAAAGTCATGCGAGGCTCAGACTTGATGGCTATCTTCATTTGATTGTAGTAGGTATGAAAAACAACATTTGACTACCACTGTTTACTCATGTTGCTTGAATACCACAGTGTACTGAACTTCAAAGCCAGTGGTTCAAATGGATCGATGAACGAGAAGGTCGTACCTTCTGGCATCTCCCAAGCAATAAAATCTATAAGGATCAAGAACCAACTTAAATGAAATTCATATCCTTGATCATGTGCTTCTCTGTAGTCGAGTTCCAACTGGTTCACCAGGTACTTCGCCCAGTTCATCTAAAGGCCTTCTGCGTACTTCCCTGCGAGGTCGACTACAAAACCGGTGACTTGGGTAGGTCAGTTCTTTCGTACTAACTTCCCTGCAATCAACTGATAGGCGAGGCACACTGCGCCACTCTGGATAGAAGCTACCTTGTAGCCTTGTGTTCCCTCTTCGACATCACCATAAGTGTCCTTGATCTTCTGTGCTAGAGCATTGTTGGCCCTTGACCAAGTTTTGGAAGTTTCTTGTTCATGTTGACCTATTTTGGGACTTCAACAGCCTGTCGAAGGAGGAGCGCAAGACAAAGCAAAGATCACAGGATCTCGGTCCCCTTTTGGGCCTCTTTTTGGGTTTTTGGGATAATGTAATGGGACAAGGATGTCGGCCCGTGGGATTGCCCATGCTAAGGCCCACTTTTTTAATATATAAATAAGTAGCTAGGCAATGTAAAAAGGGTCGATGAGCTAACTGTTAGAGTAATGAATGAGCTAAGTGCTAGAGTAATGAATGAGCTAAGTGCTAAATCCAAGTGATGTGAATGTATGCTAAGTGCAAGTAGGGTTTTGGATGCTTTGTGCATGATTATAAGATGCTTGTAGCGCTGAGTGCAAGTGGTTGTGACAAATTGTGAAAGGTTGAGTGTTGCAGCGCAAGGAAGAAGGATCTAGCGAGCTACGCAGATATTTTGTCCTGTGCGGAGTAAGGATTGTTAACGCTCTGTGTCGTAACTTCTTGACTGAAATAATAGAGAAGAAGAGTTGGTGGACAGAGCCCCAGGGTGGGGGTGAACCACGTAAACCCTGTGTCATCTTGCTTTGTTCCTTATCTTTGTGTGTTCATATGTTATATGCTAAGTGCTTGATAGATAGATCCGATGATGCTTAGTGCTAATGATGCATATATTGTTAGATCTGATCTATATGTATGTGCCAAGTGCTTGATATATTAGATCTGGATAATTTGTTGATGCTAAGTTCTTAAATATGTTAAGATCTTTGTGAAGGATGTGAAGCTTTGTTTTACCAGCGAAGTAGATAATTATTGCATGTTAAAGAACTAAAGGTGTTGAATGCTTTATTAAGTAGTATAATCATAGATATGTGTCCTTGTTAAGGTTGCAGACACTTGAGTCCTACAACCACCCCTGCCTCTACCTCAGGTGAGACTTCATCTGCTTTGCAGGTGTTGTCGAAAGGGTCGGTAGTTAGGATTTTGTTGGTGCGCTTTTGTAGCATTGAACCCTGGGTCTTCCCCTGTGCCAACAAATGGTTCTGTTGTTGGGACCTGAAACTGTGATTGTTGGGAACTAAGAAAGAGGAAGATATGTGCAAAGATTCATCCTGAAACTATGAAATCTTTGTGCATAGATATGTGCCCTAGTGTGCAGTGTTCTACTTAATCTATAAAACTTGGTGCTAAAGAAAGAAGGTTATATCTAAGAGAAAGAATCATGATCTGAAGAGAGAAGGCCGTATCTTAAAGAAAGAAGGTCGGATCTGTAGAAAAGAAGCAGGATCTGGAAGCTTTGTGCTCCAAGAAAGGTAAAAGTGAGAAGTTATGATTGAAAAAGGTAAGATCTGTAAGCTTTGTTCTCTGTAAAAGTAATATAAGTGGAAATTTTTGTTTCTAGAGTATGGATCTAGGTATATCTTATAGGTTTTCTCCTAGTTTGAAAGCCAGGGTGTTAATATATGAAAGAATGTTTGATATGAATAGCTCTGATAAGAATAATGAAAGATATGTTATACCTATGTATAGAAAGAATGTTTGGAATAACAAATGGATGCAGGATCCTAGAAATAATTTGTTGCAAGTTAGCTACCATGATCCTAGTGCACAGTACAGAAGAAGTTGGGGATCATTTAGAAGAAAGAGAGGATTAACCCTTTGTTATAGTTGCAGAAGACCAGGACATCTTGCTAAGGAATGTCCTGGCAGAAGACCAAGTTGCCTCTGTTGTAAGGCTATGGACCATGAAGTGTTGGATTGCCCCAGAATGATCACTAAGCTTGAATGAATGAACCTGAGTCAAGAGCACCCTAAGGAAGATCCAGAAAAGGAAGAACCCCAGCAAGAATCAAAGAAAGTAAGGATACAAATAAAAGAAACCCTGAATGACCACCGACATGTCAGCTTATCATAGATCTTCAAAGAGAAGGAATGCATCGAAGCAAGAATAGGGGACTTCGACATTGACTGTATTCTGGATGAGGAAACATAGATGAATATTATGCCATAGAGAACCCGGGAAGCTATAGGAAGGCCTGCTATGATCCCTTCACTAGGAGGAATAAGTTTATTCAGAGGAAAACTAGTAAACCTATGTGGAAAGCTCGCTCAGATACCTATGACTGTCAATGGAACTTTGACAGAAGAAGACTTTGAAATTATTAAATTTGTTGAAGATAGCACCCCATTTACCATGCTAATATGAAAACCTTGAATTGATAGAGATCAAGCCAGACAAAAGGAAGAAGAACATGTTTTGGGATAGAAGAAGCAAGAGTTAAAAGACTTTATGACCAGAAGGATCGCGCACTTGATTAAGGAATAGAAGAGAAGATTGTAGATATTTAATACTAGAAACCAAGATGTTGAAGCTAAGAGAACACTAGAGGATCCCCAGGAGATTGAATTACCTACCCCGGGCACAGAAGAAGTATTACCCAGAAACCCTAGGAAAGAATTTCAACAACGTAAAGTAACTAATACCAAAGAAGAAAAGAATCAGAATGAGAAAAGCATTACCGAGACAAAGCTCACTGGAAAGAAGGCTAGAAAGTTAAGAAAGAAAAGGGCTAATACTAAAAGATTATAGGAGGTTCTAGAGGAGACCTCGCAGAAAGAAAAATTATAGAATTTGAGCTTCGTCGGGATATCAAAACAGCAACATATGGCACTTCACCATGACGAAGCAATATAGTCATTGGGACCGATATATTTGTTTGAATTCCACACCGAACGGATAGAAAAGAAATAAAGATTCATCATCAGACCGTCGGACCACGCTATAACAGAAAGAATGGAGTTAATGAATCCTTCATATCCGTTGCAAGCGATCTGTTACAGAAGTTGTCTATTTATCCCACCGCGCCATGCAACGAGAACACTTTTGCTAATTGAGAAATTGAGCTCGCAGCCTTGATTAAGATTGCCCAGTGATCACTACACCTTTTCATACTACCTTATTGTAGTGCCCAAGTTACTTTGAACCTGAGATATCCATCCCAAACGCGTATGTCCAAAGAGCTCATGGCCGAAGAAGCAACTGCAATAGAAGTTCTAATCGAATTAATGGCTGAAATAACCATGTCAGGAAGAGGATTGTCTACAGGTGTACAGGCATCATCGACGCAAGGAGTGAAAGCCTCCCCATCAACTGCTTGATCCGAGCCATCCCGACTAGCCAACAAAAAGAGAACTAAGCATAGAGATGATCTTGTGAATGCTAGACTGATTACGAGCATTCTACCTACTTATCTACCACCTCTGAGCGAAACCATCACTCATTACAGTGTGCCCCGCGACTTTGAGTATGCTTTGATAACTATGTACCTTCCGAAAGAAGTGTGCACAGTTCATACCGACCAGGATAATCTCACCACGTTGAAGTTCAATGACGTCAACCTTGGTGAAAGGAAGGCTTACAGTATTCTCACCCCTCATAAATATCTTACGCGAACAAAAGGATAGAATTCCAATATCATCGCTCAATCATGGACCCAGAACCTCGTGCAATCAACCCTACTCAATGTAATGAAGATTCCTCACTTCGGGAGGCATCAAGAAGTGAATGCATGTGTCAAGTTGTTGTTGTCCTGCTTGTTAGAATATAAAGGATTGTGCTCGTTTAACCACGACGATACCCTCGTCTCCCAACCACAGGCCTTAAGCCACCCTCTGAGCACCTTGACCTTGACTGAGAAGATAATTCTAGCTGCAATCTATAGCCAAGAGAGGCTAAATGCACCAAGCAAAAGAATAGAAACAAAACTGAACAGATGATCCCACCCAGAACTAGCGCACCACTTTCCCCAGAGACCTGCGCACAAAACTGCCAACTGCAGTGCGC
>ML794430.1:43943-69274 GCA_009831015.1 Picea engelmannii | reverse complement strand
ATCTTTTGACTTTAGTAGGTACAACCACGTCTTCCTTGAATAGTCATCTATGAATGTTAAGTAGTAGAGTGCTCCTCCTAAATATTTGACTGGCATTGGACTGTAAACATCTAAGTGTATTAGATCTAGGGTTTCCTTAGATCTGTTGTTGCTGCTTGAGAATGGTTTCTTAATGTTCTTCCCAAGGGCACATCCCTTGCAAATTCCCTCGTGTGTAGACTTCAATTCTGGTATCCCTTCGACCATCTTCCTGATTCCAATTTGATTGAGGCTTGTCCAAATCCTTCGATGGGGTAGGTGATTTTGTCTCCAAGCTCCACTTTGTATGATGTCTTTCTCTCATTTAGATCTGAGAGTCTAGCTTGATCTCCCGTCATGTGCCTGGAAGCTCCACTGTCGATTATCCACATATCGTCTTCAATTGTCCTGATAAGTGCTGAGTAATGTAAGAGACTGATTGTTTCGCACATGTCTTCGGTTGACTGATAACTAGTCATGCCTTGGTCCAAAACTTCAACTACGTCTTTTCTCTCTTCTGAGAAAGTCAATAGGTGCTCTGAGTTAGGGCGCATCTGGATATCTTCTCCTTGAGTGAGATGCTCCATCACAAGGTGTTGGATCTGAGAATTATGGTTTCTGCAACTGCTATTGCTAGTAACCCTAGCTGCAGTTCTTTGGAAGCTGCTCCTGCTAGTAACCCTAGCTGCAGTTCTTTGGAAGTTGCTCCTGCTAGTAACCCTAGCGGCAGTTCCTCAATGAGCTCAATACCTAGCGGTTATGCTTCCTTCCAGCGTTTTAGGCTGACTGAAGGGTGTGTGGGCCCATAACATGTTAGAATATAAAGGATTGTGCTCGTTTAACCACGACGATGCCCTCGTCTCCCAACCACAGGCCTTAAGCCACCCTCCAAGCACCTTGACCTTGACCGAGAAGAGAATTATGGTTGCAATCTATAGAAAAGAGAGGCTAAATGCACTAACCAAAAGAATAGAAACAAAACTGAACAGATGATCCCACCCAAAACTAGTGCACCACTTTCCCCAGAGACCTATGCACAAAACTGCCAACTGCAGTGCGCACAACTGGCTCTGCAATTCTGAGAGTGTGTAATAATGAAACTGGCGCCCTATATTTATAGTGGACTGGCCAGTCTAACTGGGGCTGACCTGACCAGTCTAACTGGGCCGACTTCTCCTTCTGGGCATCAATAAATTCAATATAAATATATTTGTTCAGCCGACAACCTGTCTAGGGTTTTCTTCAATTCTTTGCTTCCTTCCGGAGGATTCTAATCTCATCATAAGTCATCATAGAGGTTCATACCTCCCAAATCTACCATAATATTAACACTGCTATCATGGAGGATACGTATGGTTGAGACATTGCATCACAGTGGATCCTACTTTGATCAATCGGATCATAGGGCTAAGCATGTAGGGCCCCAACCCACAAGATTTTTACCCCAGCAAGATCGCGAATCACGCTCTTTCGCAGAAGATAAAGGATACGTATGGCGATGTTGAGAAGGGAACGCAATTCTACAAGGTAGCCTCTATTTAGAGCGGTGCAGTGCGCCTTGCCTGTCAGTTGATCACAGGCAAGCTATTTCGCAAGAACCGACTGACCCAAGTGACCGGATTTGTAGTAGACCTTGCAGGGAAGTGTGCAGAGGGCCTACATATGAATTGGGCCAAATACTTGGTGAACCAGCTAGAACTGGACTACAAGGAAGTGCATGACCAAGGGTACGAGTTCCATTTTAGCCGGTTGCTTATATTAATCGCTTTCATTGCATGGGAGATGTAGGAAGGTGCAACCTTCCCAGATGTCGAGCCCTTTGAGCCAATGGCCGTGAAGTTCAGTACGCTGTGATACTCCAGCGACATGAACAAGCAGTGGTATTCCAATGTCATTTTTCACACTTATTACAACCAACTGAAGATTGCAATCCAAGCTACACCTCGCATCACCCCAAACACACTTCATAGATTTAGGCCATTGATGAAATTCAGCGCGGACCGCCACTTCATCTACATCACACCACATGCTGATGAGCATCACCAACAGTTGTAGTCATATTAAAAACTAATAGAAGAAGACTTAGAAGAGATTACTAAGGAGTGGTTGATGGACCTCCTCATCCCAGCTGACCCCGCGGAGCTCTTTGATGTTGATAGTCCAGAAGTCATGCACGATACACCTAGACAGAAGACCAAGAAGAATCAAGAAGCCCAGGATGTCCACATCACTTCAGCATAGACTCCCTCTATCTCACCTGAGCGTGGAGGTGATGGCGAAGATATAGATGGAACCAAAGTCAAACAGAAGAAGGATGAGGTCACACCGCCAAGAGACAAAGATGATCCCTCAAAGAAAAGGAAGGTTTCCCCTTTGAAACCTTCTTCAAGGAAGAAAATGAAAGAAACTAGAACCAAGTTTGAGACCACCCTAACCTTAGATGACTTCGACTTCATCGTCGTTGCACTGAACGATGCTTCACTGGAGATAGCAGAGAAGCAGGAATCCAAGCAGGAGGATATGTTAAGTTGGATCAAGGTCGAATTTCAAGAAGCACGGCATGCACTACAATCCAGCCGTGCAGTATCCACTGCGCCCCTGATGACAGGAACACAAAAAAAGGGAGATGAGCCAGCTCAATTCCACTGAATTGTTGATACGGTCGAAGCTCACCTTCGACGAGCACAGGAGGAAACATCACAAGCCACCCAGGCTTTGGCACAAGCACAGGGAGCTCTATTAGAACAACGCAGTAATGCAGAACGAGAGAAGAGAAAGCAGAGTTACAGCAAAGCAAGGAAAAGTTGTTCGCTGAGAAACTTGAAGTTAAGGGAAGGGTCAACAGAGCACTTCGCTCTGTCACAATCGTTGAAGTCCATACCGAGGACCAAGTTCCACAGTAGGTGGAATAATTGGAAGGGGTAATCTAGAAGCTATAGCAGCACATCGTGGATCTAGAACTCCACGTTGTACCCAAAACCCCTCAAGAGATAAGAGACCAGTGAGAAGAAATTGCTCGCAGCACATTTGGCAGATTAAAAGATCTTACCTTGGAGTGCAAGTAGCTAAGTAATCAGAGCGCCCAGACATACGAAAACCTTACAGAGAATCCATAATTGCAGGTGCTAAAGTCGCAGCTCCAAGAATCAAAACAGCGTGCAGATATGCTACAGGTACAGTTAAAGGCCCTGTCAGCTGTAGACAGGATGAAGAGATCGCATGAAAAATGCACAGCTCGGCAACAGCTTCATATGCTTCAAAGTAAAGTGATGGAAGTCACTCAACGAATTCAACCTATGCAAGATCAGGCATGCATATTATTTACAGATATCGAGAGCCAAGGAGAAGAGCTTGAATAAGTCGTCCTCTCAGCAGAGCAGCACTTGGAAGGACCGGTGAACGACGCACTGATCCATGAGTTCATTGAGTAATAGGCTATAGCATAGCAGCAAGTCGAAGCAGCTTGAGGCATTCAAGGCAGACTTGGTCAGATAAGAGTGACTCGAGACGAGTCACAGGTGAGTGTTGGGGGCATGTTGGCCCTTGACCAATCTTTGGAAGTTTCTTGTTCATGTTGACATATTTTGGGACTTTAACAGCCTATCAAAGGAGGAGCGCAAGACGAAGTAGAGATCATGGGATCTCAGCCCCCTTTTTGGGTTTTTAGGATAATGTAATGGGAAAGGGATGTTGGCCCATGGGTTTACCCACACTAAGTCCCACTTTTGTAATATATAAATAAGTATCTAGGCAATGTAAGAAGGGCCGATGAGCTAAGTGCTAGAGTAATGAATGAGCTAAGTGCTAGATCCAAGTGATGTGAATGTATGCTAAGTGGAAGTAGGTTTTTGGATGCTTTGTGCATGATTGTAATAGGCTTGCAGAGCCGAGTGCAAGTGGTTGTGATAGATTGTGAAAGGTTGAGTGCTACAGCGCAAGGAAGAAGGATCTGGCGAGCTGCGTAGATCATTTGTCCTGTGCGAAGTAAGGATTGTTGAGGCTCTGTGTTATAACTGCTTGACTGAAATAATAGAGAAGAAGAGTTGGTGGACGTAGCCCCAGGGTGGGTGTGAACCACATAAACCATGTGTCATATTGCTTTGTGCCTTATCTTTGTGTGTTCATATGTTATATGTTGAGTGCTTGATAGATAGATCTGATGATGCTTAGTGCTAATGATGTGTAGATTATTAGATCCAATTTATATGTATGTGCTAAGTGCTTGATCTGTTAGATATGGATAATTTGTTGGTGCTAAGTGCTTAAATATGGTAAGATCTCTGTGAAGGATGTGAATTTTTGTTTTACTAAGGAAGTAGATAATGATTGCATGTTAAAGAACTAAAGGTGTTGAACACTTTATTAAGTAGTATAATCACATATCTGTGTCCCAGCTAAGGTTGCAGACACTTGAGTCTTGCAACCACCCCTGCCTCTACCTTGGGTGAGACTTCATCTGCTTCATAGGTGTTGCTGAAAGGGTCGGTAGTTAGGGTTTTGTTGGTGCGGTCTTGTAGCATTGAACCATGGGTCTTCCCCTGTGCCAACAAGCGTGATCCATGGCTTTTCCGAGGTGAAACTATTGTGGATCAGGTCCTTGCATACTCAATCTCGTGATCCGATTGATACTCAAGCATGGTCACAATGGTCGGATGGTGAGTTGTCTATCCATAAGTGTCTTTCTACCCATTTAGAGAATTGTTCTAACGGTTATAATGTCCCCAACGGCTATATTGCTTCGTCATGGATAAGTGTCATGTGTCATTGTTCTGATATCCCAGCGAAGCTCCAATTTTGCAAAATTTCCTTTTGCGAGGTTCCCTTTGGAACCTTCTGCAACTTTTCAATCTTAGCTCTCTTCTTACTTAGCTTTCTATCCTTCTTCCCAGTGAGCTTCATCTCGGTATGCCTTTTTCCGTTCTGATTCTTATCTTCTTTTGGCATAGTTACTTTGTGTTGTTGAGATTCTTTCCTAAGATTCGAGGGTGATCCTTCTTCTTTATCTGAAATAGGTACTTCAATATTCTGTGGGTCTTCTAGTGTTCTTGCAACTTCGACATCCGGGTCTCTGGAGTTAAATAGCTTTGATCTGTTCTTTTGTTCTTCAATCAAGTGTGCGATCCTTCTAGTCATGAATTATTTTAACTTTTGCTTCTTCTATTCTAAAACTTCCTCTTATGCTTGCCTTCTGTCCTGATCTCTTTCAATCCAAGGTTTTCCTAGTAGCATGGTAAATGGGGCACTATTCTCAATAAATTTAATAATCTCAAAATCTTCCTCTATTGAAATTCCATTGGCATTCATAGGTATCCGGGTGAGCTTTCCACATAGGTTTATCAGCTTTCCTTTGAATAGTCTTATTCCTCCTAATGAATAAATCATAGCAAGCCTCCCTATAGCTTCCCAAGTTCTCTTTGTCATGATATTCACCTGTGTTTCCTCATCTAGAACACAATCAATGTCGAAGTCTCTTATTCTTGCTTCAAGGCATTCTTTTTCTTTGAAGATCTCTGATAATCTGACATGTCGGTGGTCATTCAGGGTTTCTTTCATCTTTAGCAATACTTTCTCTTATTCTTTCTGGGGTTCTACCATAATATTAGTTTTTAGATCTGTCCTAGGGTTTTCTTGTCTCATGTTCATTCCTTCAAGCTTAGCAATCATTCTAGGACAATCCAATACTTCATGGTCCATAGCTTTGCAACAAAGACAATTGGGTCTTCTCCTAGGGCATTCCTTAGCAATATGTCCCAGTTTTTTTCAACTGTAACAGAGGGTTAATCCTCTCTTTCTTTTAAATGATCCCCAACCTTTCATATACTGTGCGCTAGGATCATGGTAGCTAACCTGCAAACATTTATTTCTAGGATCCTGCATACATTTATTAGTCCAAACATTCTTTCTATGCATAGGTATAACATATTTTTCACTATTCTTATCAGATCTACTCATATCAAATCTTCTTTCATCTATTAATACCCTAGTTTTCAAGCTATGATAGAATCTATCAAACAATCCTAGATCCATACAATTGAAACAAAAATTTCCACTTATCTTACTTATATAGAGCACAAAGCTTTCAAATCTAGAACTTTTCAATATTCTTACCTTTATCAGAGCACGAAGCTTTTAGATCTTACCTCTTTTCTTCAGATCAAACTTCTTTTCTTGGCACAAAGCTTGTCACACTAAGTAGAGTACTGCACACTAGAGCAACAGATCTATGCACAGAGCTTTCACAATTTCAAGTCGGATCTTTGCACAAAGCTTCTTCTTCCTCAGTTCCCAACAATAACAGTTTAAGTCCCGACAAAGGAACCATTTGTTGGCAAAGGGGCAGACCCAAGGTTCAATGCTACAACATTGCACCAACGAAACCCTAACTACTAGCCCTTTCGGCAACACCTGCGAAGCAGATGAAGTCTCACCCGAGGTAGAGGCAGGGATGGTTGTAGGACTCAGCTGTCTGTAACCTTAGCTTGGACACAGATCTATGATTATAATACTTGATAGAGCACTTAACACCATTATTTCATCATTATTTAACCAATATCTACTCCATAGAGAAAACAGAGCATCGCAGCATTCGCCATGATCTAATGTATTTAAGCACTTAGCATAAATAAATGGATCAGATCTAGCAGATTCAAACACTAAGCACATTCACCTATGTCAGATCTAGCATCCAGATTCATCATAAGCACAAAGCATGAACAGATCTATATATCTGTCTAGATCAAGCACTTAGCAAATAACACATAAATACAACAACACATCGCACAAAGCAGAATAACACAGTATTTACACGGTTCACCCCCACCCTGGGGCTACATCCACCAACTCTTCTTCTTTATTAGCTTCAATCAGTCCTCTACATGCACAGAGCCACAAAAACCCTACTCTGCATAGGACAAGAGATCTGCGCGCACCTCGCCCGATACTCCTTCCCTGAGCTAGGTCTAGCACAAAGCCTTTCACAGTCTGTTACAACCACTTGCACTTATCTCTACAAGTTTCTCACAATATGCATAGAGCATCTACAAACCACACTTGCACTTAGCTTATCGGCCATGCTACTTATATCACCTAGCTACTTATTTATACTTTACAAAATAGGCCTAAACATGGGTAAACCCATGGGTCAACATCCCATATCCGTTACATATTCCCAAATCCCAAAAAGGACCCAAAAAGGGGGCGAGATCTCGCGATCTCTGCTTCGTCTTGCGCTCCATCTTCAACAGGCTGTCAAAGTCCCAAAATAAGTCAAACTTGACCAAGGATCTCCCAAAACTTGGTCAAGGGCCAACAAGAAGTCTCTTGGAAGGTCAAGTGATGGACAAATATATTGGTTGAAAATGGTAAGTAAATATAGGTAAATGGATACTGAGTAAAGAGATAGTTGTAGACTCACCTGTACTTGTCTGAGGCACAAGAAAAGACACTTTTCCAACCAAGTACAGTAATAGATCAGAAATTTAATCTTTCTGTACCTAAAATACTGTAGCATACAAGTTAGTAAATCAGCAATAGATTATATCCAAATCAGCAAGTATAAGGTCTATATTAGTTAGTAATGTCATCAATAAAACTAGTAACCAATGTGGACCAAAAATAACACTTCAAGACTGAATAAACATGGTTGTCATAAAAGTAAATTTCTGCAAAATTATATCATCCTTAGGGATGTAGAACTCAATGAAGTACAACAGAAAATATGACCATTGAAAAGTGCCAAAATCTATCCCAATAGATGCACCTAGGTTAGTAGGTTAAACTAGCAAAGTTAGAGGGTTAGTCTAGGGTTAGTTTGTGAGATATTAGCGGTTAGGGTTAGATTTTAAAGCATCGCTAATGGTTGTAGGTTAGTTTTACTACAGCAATAAGAATTTGTGGGAGAAAGAGGATGCCTTGAGGGAGGAATAATCCCCAAGGCATCAAGATCATTATCCAAAAGAGAGAACTTCAAAACTTGAAATTTCTACGTTTACCAAGGCAACAATTTATTTCTCCCATGCACTAAGTAACTGACTAGTGCCTTTAAGAAATGATTAATGGAGTCAAGAGAATATGAAGAAGCTAGATAGGCTACTTCCTTGGGGGTGTAAACCCTTTTACTCCCCAAGGCAAGCTTGTCTTAGCTATGGTTTTAACTGGGAGGGTGTATGCAATTATACTCCTCTTAGTAAACCCTTATGAAGCAATATTCCCTTAGCAATAAAATGGTGGAAACACAAGTAGGGGTGTATGCCCTTATACTTCGTACTTGGATCAATCAAAAAGAACTTTCAACTTGTACAAATGATAATACAATGAAATAAATGGCACCTTCAAGCATTAAAAGGCAATAAAAGCTAGACTAACCACCAAAAAAACAATGAAGAAATCCTTCCAAGGCTAGCACACCATCTCCATCAACCATAACCAATACATAGCCATAAAAAAAAGCACAAGAGAGAGAACTATCCACAGAGAGCGAGAATTTCATTCCAAGAGCCTCTCACAATGGAGAGTTATGTTATGAAAATGATATCTTGTGCTCTTTATTTATACAAAATGTATCTAACATAGTTTTTCCACATAATATTAGGGAAAACACAAGATTACGGGTCAAAAGCCCTAATATCACCACTTTAAAAATATCTTATTTAAAAATTCTCTTTAATTTCACTTTTGCACAAAGAAAACCCTAAAACAAATTTGACATCATCCCTTGAAGGAGGACGTTTTGGCAAATTGAGCAAGTCGTTGGAGTTGGGATGCAATGTAGGGCCTCCAAAGGCCATGTGGAAATCATCTGGAGCATTTCCACCTCAAAATTCTATGTGCCATGCTCTGATTCATCATCAAACACCATATGCCCCTCAAATGTGACGTCAATCCCCTAGGGAGTGACGTTTTTCCCCTTATGGGCAAGTCGTTTGGTATGCAAAGGGTGTGCTATGTCTATCCAGCTGTCTCCTAGGACTTCGAAAGCATCTCTCTGTTGTCTGGAATGTGGGCCTATGTCATCCATCCTATGGGATGCTTGCCCTCATGGAATCCCAAGCTAGGCTTGTTCTTCCAAAACTGGCCACCAACCTGTACCTGCAAGACAAATGGATACGCCCTCAAAGGATATCAATTAAAATCATCATGATGAGTGAATCAAGTCAATAAAAGAGCCATTAAATCATGTATACCATGACTACAACATACAAACATGTGCTTAAGAAACTAGACGTTTTGCCAAGTTTGGTTGTGGGTGGGTTGGCACGATACTTCTTTTCAATGGATCAAACCCCCTAAGTCTAGGAACAACCATATCTGAGTCATGTGACTGAAATGAAATGGATGGGGAGACTACTCAATGGGCATGGGGTTCATGATATGCAAGGGTCCATATTATCTCATTTATGGGTGCCTTTGTGGAGGGTGTGTCGCACCTTCATCCATAATGCATTTTTTCCAAGCCCATCAATTTCCTTTTATCTTTCTTTATTTTTATTTTCTTTCAATATTGCATAGGGCAAGTTGGAGGCCATTGCCCTGCCATGGTGACCAGATATCGACAATGTCACCCACAAGTACTTTTACAGAAATGAGAAGGCTAGCTTGTGATGAGACCCCATTTCCCTCAACCATGCACCTGAGAGCCATTACCGTGGTGTGATGGACAAAAATGGTAATCCCATACTGTTATTTACCCGTGGATGTGATAAGTTGGCTCATGATGAGACCCCTTATCCTCAATTGATCCTTTAAGCATTTTTATTTATTATTTTTATTTGGTCCTTATTTTCTTGCGGAGAAGCTTTTCATTGCTTTTTTGGGATCCCCTGGGCGAAGAATATGGAAGGTTCTTTCATTAGGATTTTATATTTTTCCATCTAACTCCCCTTTGGGCCTTCAACACCTTCTTCCCATGAAATGAGGAATGGTCCCTTCCAAGGTCAGTCTACCCTAAAATCCCAAGAGATGATGTCATGAGGGGAAATAATGATGGAAAGTGGTAAGTATGGTTGGGAGTGGCACCATGAATCATCAAAGGAAGCTTCCAGAAACATCCCCATCCTAAGGGTGACCATATACTTGAGTGCTCCAAGCGAACCACCAGCATTTAAGCAAGGTAAAAGGCATAGTTTCCAAAGCAGTTGTATCATAATCAAAAATAACCTTTGATATACAAGCTATAATGCCTCAAATATTAAAATGATACCCACCATCATACATGACTTCTACCACATTGAGCAAGACCCAAGTGACCTATGTTGGCAAGCTAGTGTGGATGATGACCAAGTGTTGGTTCACTGTGGTGGCGATGCGAGTATCTAGCTGTGCAAAAGGATATCGTTGGTCATGTGGTCTCTCGACACTCCATATCTGCAACCTGAGGCCTCGAGACATAATCTCCTTAGTTATCCATAAAATGGGGATAACATGCACCACTAAAAGCAACAATGCATGTACCAAACAAAGTCTGAACAAGAGCGCAAATAGTAGAACCAGACATTGAGGAGACTCCGGGAGCCTCATCGTAGGAGCTAAGGTTTCCCCGAGACTACATTCCACCAAGGAAATATGATTTCCAACTAGTGACATTGTAAAAGACTCCCTACCACGAATTGGTGATGCTAAGGAGCGTGTCACAGCTCAAATATGCAGGCCATGATATTATAGACATGGAGAAGGTTCTTGAACTTGCATCACACCACTTCTTGGAACTAAGGATAGATCTGACAATGAACCAGAGCATGCCAGTGCCAAAGGTATGGGCAAGAGGATTTTCATACTAAACCTGTTCGACATTCCACATTTTGGTCGTAGCAATGAGGTGACTACATGCATTAAGTTACTCTTAAATTATGTGCATGGAGATTATTTGTGGCTGGACAAGCCAATCTCGATAGATATAGACCTTATTGCAAGGATCACAGGCTTACCAACATAGGGACAAGTTCCAAACTTATTGTTAGTAGACAAGAAAACTGCAAGAACTCTGTCAGAGGCAATGAGGGAAAATTTCCATACAGTTATAGGTGTGCATGAGTTGGATGTGTTGAGCATATGTAACCCAATAGTAAGGTTTGCAATGCAGGCATTGGCATGTAAGTTACTCAAGAAATGTTGAAAAGAAAAAGTGTCAGTGGGAGCGATAATCGCAACTAAGAAGTGTGTTGAAGGGGTCTCGTTGATCTGGGTGCCTTACTTATTTAACCAATTCCTCATCGACTGTGAAAAAGCATAGGATAAAGGCATGGAATTCCATTATCAATGGCTACTAATTTTGATTGTGTTCACAATGTGAAGAGTTGGAGGATGTGCAGTTCTTGGAAATCATAGGTAATCCATGCTTAAAATCTAAGTATTAGAACTTCTAGTACACAACTAACAAAAGAAGATATATCGACACAAACGTGGATTTCTTCTTGTACTAAGAAAAGATTCAGAAATGCATCAAGGACACACCACGCATTTTACCACAATTGGTAGAGACATACACCCTGATTGCAGAGCTCAAAGCAGACCGCCATCATGTCTATGTATAGGCCAAGAAGGACCTAAGACAAGAATGGGTCTAGAGGAAGTATAAGATCACAGACAAAGATATCCACCTCATAATGTAGGATTGGGATCCAAAGTGGAAGATTTCGGTGGATGGAACAAAGGCGGAGCACCATGATAATGATGCAAAAGAATAGGGTGATGAGTAGGGTAATAGATAGGGTAATGTACAAGTTGATGGACAGGGAATAGATGCAGAACATGCATAGGAAACATTCGAAGAGAAGAGGAAAGCCACGGGCAAGGGGGCAACCCCCCCTATGCGCAAGAAGAAGAAAGCTCACAAAGAACTAGCCATTTATACTCTAACATGTTGGCACTAGAAGTCACTCCAGAATGCAAAAAGAGTGATCCCAGTACCCATTTAGACATAAGTGATTAAATCGTGTTTAAACTCAGGTGGATCAGCAAGGAAGAGTAAGAAGGAGGGTAGAAAATTGTCTGCAAAGTCATTCCATTGGGCATGGAGTCAACACATATTATAGATCAAAATCACTCAAGCTGCCTACCAGACCAAAAGGGATATAATTGATGGATGAAGGTATAAGGAAGATAACAAAAATAAGAATAGAATTAAGCAGAGATCCTCTCTGCAAAAATGACTTAAAATATTACTAGAACAGATATCATGAAAGGAGGCAATTACTACAAATCATTTGCAGCTCATGAATCTCCTGCCCATGAACAACCATTGATCTTCAATGTCTGCAAATCCATTCAAGAAATATGACAAGGTAAAATGATAATAAAGAACACAAATTCTTATAAGAAAATTCCATGAATCTCTAATGACATAAATGCTTACATCACATGCCCTCGGGCTTACAAATAAATAAATAAAATTGCCCCTGCAGCTCTCTCAAGCGTCTCTAGTCGTGAACTTAACCCTTTCCTTATCAAAATCCACTTCATATATAGTGAATGATCTCTCTCTACTCTAAGGAGGTCAAAACCAAGGAGCTACATAGGATCCTCCTCCATTTAGGAGTCTGTTACAAAAGATTCCAACAAAAACATAACAAATTCCTATTTTTGGGGATCTTGTCTATTGTGGTAAATTCATTTTGAAACAGGTCATGTTGCTTGATCTGGAGATGGAACACATGTCCCTCATGTCAAACTAACTCCTAGGAAACCATTCAAACCTTCCCTGATAGTTGGCATCCCTTCCATAGCTCAGATTTGTTAGACTGTTAGAATTCGCAGTGCCTTTGACAACATGCACTGCGAACTTTTTTGTAGGTGATGTTTTTATCTTTTCTCCAGAACTACAAAATGGTTCAGGCTAATTTTTTGTCAGTAATTCAAACAAATCAAGTTTTTCCTCCACACCAAATTTTAGAAGCACTCATATCGTGATTCGAAACTTATGATTAAAACAAGACTTTGATGTGTGCTAATTGCTACAAACTATCCCAAATTACTAGTTCGCAGCGCCAGTGAGTCCAAGCACTGCAAACGTTCCTTTAGCAGCCTTTTTCATGCCAAATAAACTCAGTCGATGCCAAAACCATGCAAGAAGCCTTGAAAATCGGCTCTGAAAACTAGAAATCATCACTAGAAACTCTTTTGAAATCATAATCATAAAAGATTTGACATATGCCCTATTTTTTTAGTGTTGCGAACTTCTAGGAGAGTTTGTAGTGCATCTGATTTATGACTTGGAAAGATACTTTAGGTGCTTGGATGAATGTCTAAGACCCTTTGGACACTTTTTTGTATGAAAACATTTGATGGTGACCTTTAGATAGCTAGATGTGACCTTTACTTTCCCTATTGTGCTAATAATGACAACCACCATCATGACACCAAGACTAGGCAAATGTGTTTTGATCAGCTTTAGACCCAAGGTTAAAATCAATACCTTGATTTATTAACCTGAAACATGACTCAAAAACCTTGAACAACCTATACATCCTATGTGTTAACATCTGGCTCCATAGGGGATGGCATGCTCCCTGTGAGCTGCCAAGAACATTGCAGTTCCAGTGCCTTATCCATTGGGCTATAAATCTATAACCATGCTCATCCATAATGTAAAAAAATCTACCAATCAAATTGAAGAAAAATTGTTGCATTAGTGCCTACATTGGGCTATGGAGTCATTATTCTTGATCTACTACAAACCAAGAAACTAAAAACCACATGCTCATGGTGTGAGCTTATTTATGTGTAGATCCTATTTCTAACCAAATGAAAACTTTCTTTGCTTATGTATATACAAATTTCCAAAAGAATCATTCAAGAAACGGATTGCTTGACCTGCCATGTTGTTCACTACTGAAAGTATGAGAGGAAAATATTAGGTATAATAAAAATTCAATGAACAGTTGGTACCTAATATTGCAAACAGGTAGCATGCCAAAACCTATAGCTCTTAGAGTTTTTGATCACAAGGACTCTATCCAATCTACTATTGGATCATGAAACTCATGACAAGACATTTCCAGTTGATCCAAAGGATAATATTGTCATTGTGTTGAATCCACTACATGAGTAACAATGTTATCCTCCTCATGCTTTAGTTGAAAACAAGATGATTTCCAAGTATCCTTTGCTGGCAATACTGCATCCTGGACATGAACCATCATATCTGATTTTTCCTTCAAATAATCTAGTCTGTGACTATCATATAGTTGATGTTCAAAATCTCCAAAAAAATAAAGAATTTGTTGCTTATGGTCTTTAATATTATTTTCCTCATGATCGTCAAACAAAGAATGATCATTGTAAGTTATGGTTTGAGAAATATTTTCAAAGTCCTCTTGCATAATGGTTTTTGTTTGCTAAAAAGGAATAAGATCTACATACTCATTTTCATACTCATCATAAATAGGCAGATCCTCAAAAGATGTAAGTTCAAAGACCTATTTATCATCCTTCTCTTTAATAATAGGTGAAAACACATCATAAGAAACCTCTTGAAAGACCCGAGGAAAATCTTCTTCTACAACTATTTCTTCATGACAATCATCACTTTTATAACTATCGTATGATGATGTGTACATTTGTTCTTTGGCATATGAATACTCAAAAGAAACAACTTGATCTTCATAAAAATTTGGAGCAGCCTTTGCTTCATAGTCAAAACTACTAGAGAGATTCAGGTCAAGCAAAAATGTGCCTATAATGTTGTTATCACCAACATCCTTATCATTAAGACAATCAATAGACTCTTCTTTAAAAACTAAAGAAATAGAGAAGGTTATACATGGGGATAACTCCTCCTCTACATGCTCAATATTTTTTTTGCTTCATCCTTCTAACCAAAAGAATTACTAATTGAATGTTGGATGTAGAATTCAAATTCTTTACAACAGTTTTCAAAAAGAAGATCAGTCGGATAAAATATTTTGCAATGATGATGAAACACGGTATGAAACTTTTGTAGTGATGAAATACTTGAGGGAGAAAAAGACCTACACCAGACACGATCTTTTCCCTCCAAGGAGTATCTAAACAACTTGATTGAGACATATTCATGTATAATTTTCAATTTAAGAATGCACCCGTGAAAAATTAATAAGAACTCAGCTAGCACTTCCCAATCTTCTCCTCTAAACCTAGGAAGAGGACCTTTCCACTCACTTCTATTAGGCACGGGATTTGGAAAACCAGATATATTTCAAAAATCATAAAATGCATACCTATGAGCAAATATCTTGTCCATTTCAAACAAGTGAAGTCTCCAATAGATTCATCTGTGATGCAGTTGGAGTCACTCGGTAGAATATTACAGTCAAAATAGTGTCTTGCTCCTATCTACCATCAAGATCTTGATCTATTCTATGTCGTTCTCCCAGGGAAGATCTTCAACTTCGTCCCCGGAAAATGATGCCAAAAATGTTAGCACTAGAAGTCACTTCAGACTGCAGAAAGAGTGAGCCCAGTAACCATTTAGATATAAGTGGTTAAATCAGGTTTAAACTCAAGTGGATCAGCAAGGAAGAGAAAGAAGGAGGGTAGCAAATTGCCTACAAAGTCATTCCATTGGGCATGGAGTCAACACATCCTACAGATCAAAAGCACTCAAGTTTCCTACCAAACCAAAAGGGCTATAATTGATGGATGAAGGTATAAGGAAGATAAAAAAAAAAAAAAAATATCATCAAGAAAAGATCCTCTCGACAAAAATGACTTAAAAGATTATTAGAATAGAGATCATGAAAGGAGTCAATTACTACAAATCATTTGCAGCTCGTGAATCTCTTTCCCATGAAAAACCATTAATCTTCAATTCCTGCAATTCCATTCAAGCAAGGTGAAAAGGTAAAATAATAATAAAGAACACAAAATCTGATAAACAACTTTCATGAATCTCTAATGGCAGAAATGCCTACATCACATGCCCTCAGGCTTACAAATAAACAGATAAAATTGCCCCTGCAGCTCTCTCAAGCCTCTCTAGTCATGAACTCAACCCTTTCATTATCAAAATCGACTTCATATATAGTGAATGATCTCTCTATACTCTAAGGAGTTCGAAACCAAGGAGCTACATAGGATCCTCCTCCATTTAAGAGTCTGTTACAAAAGATTCCAACAAAAACATAACAAATTCCAATTTTGGGGGATCTTTTCTATTGTGATAAATGTCTTTTGAAACAGGTCATGCTACTTGATCTAGATATGGAAAACATGTCCCTCATGTCCAACTAACTCATAGGAAACCATTCGATCCTTATTTGATAATTGGCATCCCTCCCATAGCTTGTATTTGTCAGACTACTAGAGTTCGCAGCGCCTTTGATAGCATGCACTACGAACTTTCCTGTAGGTGATGTTTTTATATTTTCTCCAAAAATGAAAAATGGGTCGAGCTGACTTTTTGTCAATAATTCAATCACATCATGTTTTCCTCCACACCAAATTTCCGAAGAACCCAGATCGTGATTCAAAAGTTATGATTAAAACAAGACTATGTTGTGTGCTAGTTGCTACAAATTGTCCCAAATTACCAGCTCCCAATGCTTGTGAGTCCAGGCACTGGGAAATTTCATGTAGAAGCATGTTTCGTGCGAAATCAACTCAATTGATGCTAAAACCATGCAAGTATCCTTGAAAATCGGCTCTGAAAACTAGAAATCATCATTAGAAACTCTTTTGAAATCATAATCATAAAAGATTTGATATATGCCCTATTTTTGGGGTGTTGTGAACTTCTAGGAGAGTTTGCAGCGCATCTGATTTATGATTTGGAAAGATACTTTAGGTGGTTGGATGAATGTCTAAGACCCTTTGGACACTTGTTTGGATGACAACATTTGATGGTGACCTTTATATAGCTATATGTGACCTTTACTTTCCCTCTTGTGTTAATAATGACAACCACCATCATGACACCAAGACTAGGCAAATGTATTTTGATCAGCTTTAGACGCAAGGTTAAAATCAATACCTTAATTTATTAACATGAAACATGACTCAAAAACCTTGAACAACCTGTCCACCCTATGTGTTAACATAACAAATGATGGCATCGACAAAATCGACTATCAAGTCAGGGATGTCGCAGAAGAAGTAGTTGAGAAAGTGTGGCGCAAACAAGAAGAACTCCACCAGCAGGTGCAGGTGTAGCTAACAACATTGCAATAGCTCTTGGAAGAAGCAAGGATAACACTAGAGTGTAGATCCGATGAAGGACCTTCAACAGGCCCGACTAGGGAGGCATGGGCCACAAACTCTTACTTTTCAAAGATGGAAACAGGGTGCAGAGTGTTGAAGATCTCATCAGATGTGATTGGGTTCCCAACACCCAAGATGCAGGAGCAGGTACAATGATTAAGTCACCTGGAATTAGTTGTCTCATTTATGCCCACAAAAGTACTACAAGGCTTTGACATTGGTATTACGCAAGAGATAAGGTTTCGTGTAAAGTCGGCATCAAGTGAGTTGGCAACGGTAGTTGTGGAGAAGACAGAGCTTCGGCAAGAGTATACAATTTCTTTGTAGGAGAAGAGTGTGGTTGAGGAAACATTTGATAGGATATTGAAGGAGATGAGCAAGGTCGAGGAAAAGGCTAAAATAATATTGAAGGAGAAGGATGAGGCTAAGCAGTAGGCAAAGCGAATACAGTAGGCCATCCAAAAACTCTATAAGGATATTCTAGAAATGGCAATGGTGGTAGAAGCTACACTTGAAGAACAAGTCTAAAAAATCAGAGAAGTCATTAAAGTCTTCCACACCATGCTCGAAGACTTGGAATCATGCACCATGCCAGGAACACTACCAGAGGAAAATGATGAAATAGAAAGAACTGGTATGACCGCAGTAGCAAGTATTAAGAGACTGGAGGAGGAATGTGTGAAGCTATGTGAGAAAAGTGCACTAATTTGGAAAATTTTGATGAAGGATCCAGAGATGAAGGTTGTGGAAGTTGGATTAAGGGATCTGCAGGAAAAAGCACAGAAGGCTTTGGAGAACATAAGTACGCTACCACCAGTGGAGCGCATGATGGCCATACTGGCACAAAGGCAATCATACAATGAAATAGAAAAGATTAGGGACCAACAGAAGATTCTCCAACAACAATTAGTGCCGCTACAGGATGAAGCACTAAGAGTAATAAGGGAATTGGCAGGGGCGTAGGGCAAGGTAAAGCAGGCATCTCACGAGAGCAAGGAGAAATTCACAACCCTGATTGTGCAGGTCGTAGAGGACATTTTGGAACAAGAAGCAGAAGTCAAGAAAGATGTCATGAAATTAAAGGAAACCTCCCAAAATTTTATGGAATCATGGAGGGGTGTGACACAACAGGCTTGAGTGGCTCAGGACGAGCCACAAGTGAGTGTTTGGCGTATGTTGGACAATAAATTTGAAGAACGAAGAATGAGGGCATGCGTAAAAGCGGGAGATAAAGCAGCATGCAGGCGCAAAGGCAGGAAAAGCACGCCTGAACAATGAGTCATCATGAGTTTGTAGATTTTAACCTTGTACAATATTTTATTGCAAATAGATTTTCAATAAAAGAACAGAAAACATGCAATGGAAAATACACACATTACACAGATTTTTCCCCTGGAAAACCAAACCAGGAAAACCAACATATTCTATATTCATTCACATCATACATTGTTTACAATACAATATACATATAGGAGCCAGTGGTAACCAAAACCTTAATCCAATGACCTGGATTAGTAAACCCTGATTCCTTAACCGGAAATAGAAAACCATCGGTGAAAAAACCATGTGCTGAAAAACTGCCCATAAATGGACACAAAAATGGAGGACCACCCCAAAATGGACACGAAAACCAAGGAAAAAATATTGGTGGCTCCACCCCCCTCTTACCCCCATGCGTGCCTGGTGCAACATAAACACTAGTTCTATTCGTGCAAAGAATATAACAAATATCCAACATTCTCCCACTTGTTGTTTTCTTTGCATACAGGGGGTTACAGGGTTACATAGTCAACAATCCATGGCAACAATGCCCATAAATCCTCTACACCAAGAGAACTTCTCAATGCTCAAAGATTTTGTTAATGAATCTGCAACATTCTTCAAAGTGTCCACCTTCATCAGCAACACCTTCTTTTCTTCAACCATGTCTCTCACAAAGTGATATTGAACATCAATATGCTTTGTCTTTGAATGATAAGTCGGGTTCTTCACCAAAAAAATTGCACTCTAACTGTCACAATCTATCCTTACAGCTTGATGTACCAACCCAATACCTGAACATAATCTTTGTAACCATATTGCTTCCTTGCTTGCATGAGTAACTGCCATGTATTCAACTTTTGTAGTTAAAAGTTCCACTACATACTATCTTTTGCTCATCCAATTGATTGCTCCTCCAAATAGGTTAAACACATGCTTGCTTGTAGATCTCCTACGATCCATATCTTCAGCCCAATATACATCCACAAAGCCATGTATGTCCAACACTCTGTCCAATCCCAATCTTCCTTGGTAGCAAAATCGATAGCTAGCAGTGCCACGCAAATACCTGAAAACCCTCTTTATTGGTGTCCAATGCTCCTTCCCTGGTTTTGACATATACTTGCTCAAAACTCCCACTGCATGTGCAATGTCTAGTCTAGTACAGACCATTGCATACATCAAACTTCCAACCACACTTGCATATGGAACACAAGACATGTATTGCTCCTCTTCATTTGTCTTAGGACACTGATCTGCAAATAACTTTACACCTACAAGAACATGAACCTTAAACGGTTTATATTCCTGCATATTAAACATATGCAATATTGTCTCGACATATTTTCTCTGATTTAACCAGAATTTTGTGTTTTTCGATCTCTTTTAATTTCCATACACAAAATGAAATTTGCAGCACCAAGATCCTTCATGTCAAATTTAGAGGACAACTGAGCTTTCACATCCTGGATAATATCCTTGTTGTTTCCTATTAGCAATATGTCATCCACATACAAGACCAAATCAATCAAATGATAACCAATTAATTTAAAATACACACAGTGATCCTCTTTGTTTTTTGTGAAGCCAAGTCTCAGCATATAAGTATCAAATTTTTGATACCACATCCTTGGTGATTCTTTTAAACCATACATGGACTTGTTCAGCTTGCATATCGGCTCCTTCTTTCCCTTCACAGCAAAGCCTTTTGGTTACTTCATATAGATTTCTTCTTCCAGATCCCCATGTAGGAATGTTGTCTTCACATCCATCTGTTCTACTTCAAAATCAAACACAGCAGCAACAGATAACAGAAATCTAATAGAAGTTAACTTGCAAACAGAAAAAAAAAAATATCACCAAAATTAATTCCCTCAACTTGGGAATAACCCTTTGCTACTAATCAAGCTTTGTATTTCTCTACTTTGCCTTCTGCATTTAGCGTCCTTTTAAATACCCATTTGTTGCCAATGGGATTTCTTCTAGTCGGCAACTCCACTAGATCCCAAGCCTCATTCTTATCCAAGCCTGCCATTTCTTCAACCATGGCCATTTTTGCCTTTTTCTAGAGTTTTCCATCTTCTAAATCCACTGCATCCCTAGCAGTTCTAGGATCATCATCAGTAATAGACAATGCAAAATTTGAACGAAAATCAGATGGAGTATACCTTTTTCGGTATCATATTTTCCCGCATCGATCTCCTCAATACTGGAGTATGAGGATCTTCTTCTTTTGATTCATGTTCTTTTGTAGAGTCAAATTCATCATCCTTTGGATCAAACTCTATTTTCTCTGGTTCTTCCTTACTTGGTAGGATTTCATGTTTGACAACATCCTTCATTTCTATAAATACCACATCTCGGCTATACACAACCTTCTTAGTTCCTGGGTTCCAAAGATTATAACATTTGAGACCATATTTATACCCAATAAATATGCACTTTTCAGCCTTCTTATCTAGTTTACTCGTGTTTTCCTTAGGAACATGAACATAGGCCTCACAGCCAAATACCTTGAGATGTGTGAGAGAGGGTTTCTTACCATTCCATACCTTTTGTGGAGTCTTGTCATCCAGTGTTGATGAGGGTGATCGATTCACCAGGTAACATGCAGTACCCACTGCCTTTGCCCATAACTCTTGCCCTAACTCGGCACCACTGAGCATGAACCTTTCTTTTTCCATCAGTGTCATGTTCATCCTTTCTACAAATCCATTTTTTGAGGTGTATATGGAGTATTCTTCTTCCTTGTTATACCGCACTTCTTACAGAATTTTTCATATTCATTCCTGCAGAACTCTCCACCATTATCTATCCTCGACACCTTAATTCTTTTCTCTGTTTGATTCTCAACAAGAACCTTAAACTCTCTAAACATGTCAAAGACTTCATATTTCTTCCTAAGGAATTATATCCAAGTATTCCTTGAGAATTCATCTATAAATGAGACATAGAACTCAGATTTTCCCAATGATGGAACCGTCACAGGTCCAAACACCCCACTGTGCACAAGCTGTAAAATTCATTTTTCCCTCGTTGCACTAGACGGGAATCTTACCCGATTCTACTTCCCATATACACAATGTTCACAAAAATCAAAATCCAAATAGCAATTAGACATATCTTCAACCATACCTTTACCATGTAGTAGTCGAAGACCCTTCTCTCCTATATGCCCCAGACTCTCCTATATGCCCCAGTCTTTGATGCCACAGCATAACCTTTTCTCCAAATAATGTAGGATTTTTTTTTCTTCTGATCCAATATCAAAAACAACGGAACTATTACACCCATTACTAATAGCTATTCCTTGCATCTTATATAGATTTCCAATCTGAACTCCCTTTAGCAACACCATTGCTCCTTGAACCATCCTGCAGGTTTCTTTTTCAAATACTGCTTTTACCCTTGCATCAACAATTTTGATTATAGAAATCAAATTTCTAGCCAATCCTGGGATGTGCAGAACACCAGCCAGTGTTCTAATCCTTCCATCTATGAGATTCAACTTGACTTTTCCTCATCCTATGATTCTAGTTGTCAATTCATCACCTACAAAAACATTACCTCCATCATACCTTTCATATTCATAGAACCACTCCCTATGGAAATTCATGTGAAAGGATGCACCTGAGTCAACCAACCATGCCTCATGATCTGCATGTGTGCTTGAAGAAGCCAAGTACACATCTCATCCTTCTTCCTTGGAGATCTTCTCTTCTATACAGGGAGCACCTTCAGATCCCTTCGCTTTCTCAATGTTTTTGGATCTACATTGCTTCTTGAAGTGCCCTTCTTTCCCAAATCTCCAGCATACATTTACAAACTTTCCAGGAGATTTAGATCTACCCTTAGACTTAGATATTCCAATGTAACAAGGATTATCATAGTCCCAATCCAAATCCCTGACCATAAAGGCATCCCCCTAAAGCCAATATTTGCTCTAATACAATATTTTACTGTAAACGGATTTTCAATAAAAGAACAGAAAAGATACAATGGAAAATACACACATTACACAAAGATTTTTCCCCTGGAAACCCAAACCGGGAAAACCAACATATTCTATATTCATTCACAGCATACAGTGTTTACAATACAATATACATATAGGATCCAGCAGCATCCAAAACCCTAATCCGATGACCTAGATTAGTCAACAACTCTAATTCCTTAACCAGAAATAGAAAACCATGTGTTGAAAAACCGCCCATAAATGGACACAAAAATTGAGGAAAAAAATTTCCAGTGAAGTTTCCCTTACAACCCTATAAGGGGGGGCCTAGCGGCCCTCCCTCTTACCCCCCTGCGCGCCCGACACAACGTAGACACTAGTTATATTAATGCAAAGAATATAACACATATCCAACAGAGTTGTCATAGAGTTTTGGGGGATAAGCGAGTAGGGTTTTGAGCCCTAAATTCTATGTATAAATATGTAATGGGTTGGTTGAATAGGTTATTGATGTTGAGCAAATAGAAGGCTAAAGTTGTGTTGAAGGTTGTTGTTGTTGCGATTGAGAGAATAGACTGAGAATGAGAGAGAGTCTATGTTTGAAGGGTTAGGGAGAGTTTTTCAGAGAGAGGCTTGCACTGCAGAGCGCATAGACAGGATGGAGAAAGATATCATGACATATCTATTGTAAGCACATTATGCAAGCCTGAGATGAATTGCACAAAGAACAATAAAGAAGTCAGCGGTTGTGGATGTAGCCCAAATTTTGGGTGAACCACGTTAAATTACGTGTATGAATGTGTTTTTATGCGATTGTTCATGGATGTTCTATTCATACATAGCTAGATCTAGATCTATTTCCTAGATAATTGACGCACAATAATTACGAATGTTACAGTGAATAGTTTATGTTGCAATCTACAGTATAATGGTGTTGTATAAATGAATTTACCAATTAACTAAGGGAAAAGAGACACAGGATATTGCGCATGGGGTGGATAAGTAGGAATGAATATGATGCTCACCAACCATCCCCTCGTTTCGGCGGAAAGTTGGTTCCTGCATCCCCAATAGATTCCTAGGGTGAGACTTCACTTGCATGCAGGTGATGCTGAAACGGTCGATGTCTATAAGGTTTGTTGGTAGAATAAACTAAACCTAGGGTCTTACAACGCACACCAACAATGTCCATGATAGAAAAATCAATAAGACTATTTATATATAACCCAAAGCATAACTAAATCCCATAAAATAAGGAAGACATAGTCAACTCGATCTCTTTAGGCATACATGTTGGACAAACCTACCACACTTAGAGGGGGGGGTGAATGAGTGTGGGGATATTTTTCCCAAAACTTCCCTCTTACACAAAAACTCCTTAGTTAACATTCAAAATTTGTTCATTACTCATTGTTGTCATTTATAATCAATTAGATGTGAATACATATCAGCAACACATCATCAACAAATCATCTCCACAAGGAACACAAAGAACACAAGATGTATGTACATTTTTTATTTTAATTATGGACTTCAATCTAGGGGTTTTTCAGCAACAACTGAATAAAGTACAACTCTACAAGACCAATAGCTCTATATGCAAGACTCAACATACATTCTTAGCACCAACTAAGATGAGGCAACAATCCTTAACAAATATCAATCTGTCAACATAAATAAGTGCATCAACCATGCACCAACCTGTGTCAAACAACCTGTAATCAACCTGTACCATAAACAAGTGCATCTAGCCACGTACCAAGTATATACCAATCATGTGTCAACTACTCATCAACAATGACTCATAAATATGTACCAACATCATCAACTATACACCTCATGTATGTGTCAACTCATCAACTACTTGTCTCAACCATGACTAGTTTTGGATTAGTCAACAACCCTAACTTGAAATAATCATAATTGTGTACCTGTAATGAATAAAGATCTAAAACTGATATACAATTTTATTCAGTGTGTTTTATGCAATTCCTCCGGGTGTCACTACTTGTAACCTCTCAGAAAAGGAGTTATAGCAAAAATGGCATACCTTGCCGAATTCTGGCTTATTCTAGAGAGTGCCCCACACAGAATATTTGTTGAATCGATCTGAAATTGTTACAAAGAATACTACAGAATGTAATCTAACCAACACAATTGGTCTCACTAAATTTCGATCTGTTATGAAGAAGTTATGAAATTTTTACCCGAAACACTTGTTTTAGACTAGTTTCAGGACTAGCCACAAACCCTATTTTCCACAGAGTGTATCTCCAAAAATACAACGACCCACAAGATAAAAATTTTTCCATAGATACTTGGATATGTTTCCTCAATTGAATATCAATCTCACAGTCTGAATCATTATAGAAAAAAATTATTACGAAAATGGTGAGATGACCTGTAAATAACATACCTTAGAAAGCATCATGAAAATAATTTATCCTCCCTTGAATTCTGACCCTCTTTTCTTCACCTTCCCTCTTAAATTCAGCTTAGATATCATTTGGTTACCTCACTCACCTATATATCTTCAATATTCTCAAGTGTTCCACACTAAAAATGCTCAAGAAGCTCTCACAAGAAGCTCTCCACCAATAGTCCAAAATATATTCTCACAAGAAGCTCTCCATTGATCCACAAAAAGGATGATATACAAGAGACCATTGTTATCTTATTTATGCTTTCATCCTCTAGGTCACTTAACCCATTTTTAGGTCATTTAACCCATTTCTAGGTCACTTAACCTATTTTTCTTATTTTAGGGTTAACCACTTTCCATAAATAGAAAGTTCTTCAATACTTTATCATTTAAATATTCCTTCTTGATTTTGTCACTTTACTTTATCATTTCTTGATTTTGTCACTTCTCTTTATTATTTAAATAATCCACCTTGACTTTGTCACTTTATTTTATCATTTAAATAAT
>ML794430.1:2697-23658 GCA_009831015.1 Picea engelmannii | reverse complement strand
GTTCTCCAATACTTTATCATTTAAATATTCCTTCTTGATTTTGTCACCTTACTTTATCATTTCTTGATTTTGTCACTTCTTTTTATTATTTAAATAATCCACCTTGACTTTGTCACTTTACTTTATCATTTAAATAATGATTTATTATTTTAGGTCATTTTGACTTCTTTGACCTTGGGGGATTCAAGCCTTCATGTGGGGGTCCTTCATCTTCGTAAGGCCATAAATCTCAAACCATGAGGAGTTATGTGACATTCCACATAGCACCGGAAATGGCATGACAAACACTATCCATCTAGGATAGTTTCACCAACAATTTCCTTGATCTTCGTCTCATTATTCCACATACAAGCATGGGTCCTTGAACCATTCTTCTAGGATAACTCAATTCGCAAAGCGTCTTCCCGTGAGGGATTTCACCATAAGAGGACCACTTTGGAGTTCATCCATTTGTGCACCTTATCAATCATGATAAGACAATAATGAGTCATCTATACATTTTTCCAACAATGCATCATATACCAATGAAACCGTATCGATCCATCTTCATCATGTATCAATGACAACTCATTGATCCATCTTCATCATATCAATGACTACTCATTGATCCATCTTCATCTATGCATTCTCATCAAGGACAATACATATTACATTACATCAATCATCAATCAATCAATCCTTTTGCATCAATCAATCACTTGACATCAATCAATCAAACCATTGGCATCAATGACACCATGATACAACAATACCCATATCTCCATCATTTTTTCCTCAACCCGGTAGATACCAACTTTTTTAGTTGGTTCGACCAACTAGTTGACTTCTCAATTGACCTTCAAATATTTATAGAAATACATTGATTGACTTCATAAACTCCAAAGTTGGGAATCACCTTCGGTTCTAACATACCCCATACATTGAATTATCTACATGTCAAATGAGCACTTATTTAGGTTGGCATATAGCTTGTGTTTCCATAGGGTACTCGAAACTTGTTGATTGTGCTTCATATGTTGTTCCCATTGTCTATTGAGTATTAGGATGTCATCTAAGTACATGACCATGAAAGAATTGGTGAATTGTCACAACATATAATCCATTATCGTTGTCAACATTGTTGGCGCATTAGTTAAGTCAAAGGGCATGAACAACTACTAAAAGAATCCTTTGTTAGACTTGAAGGTTGTCTTCCACACGTCAATTGGATTAATTGGCACCTAGTGATAGGTTGACTTAAGTTCAATGCTGCTAAAAAAACTTAGCACCTTTTAGCTAATCAAGCAAATCATCAATATGGGAGATGGGGTATTGGTTCTTGATTAGTATTTTTTCAATATTTTATAGTTAATATAGAGTTTCCATGTCCTATACCTCTTTTGAACCAACATAATAGGGCTCCTACAAGGTGAGAATGTTGGTCGAATGTGACCTCTATGTATTAATGCTTGAATTTGGCATTTGATCTCATCCTTCTCTAAAACATAACATATTTATATAGGGCCATTGGGCAAAGGGTCACCCATTGTTGAATCAAATAAATGCTTTGCCTGACAATGAAAAGCCAATCTTCTAGGTGAGACGAATATGCCTTTGTATTCTTCCACCAATTGATCTACCTATCTATGTTTCATAGAGGGACCCCTTGTAGAGGCCTTCGCAGTGGCAATGATTTTATTTGCTTCTTCTTGACAGACCATGAAGAGGACAAATCTCCCAATTTGAGAGATTGTCTTCCTACATTGCTTAGAGATATTGTGGTAGTCAAGGCTACCTTTATTATCCTATAGAGTTTATTTCTTAGGGTGATAATGACACTACAAGGCATCGACTAGTAAATAACATGACACTTCCACATATATGGTTGTCCTAAAAGAACACCACAAAATTCAAGCATGGAAACATCCCACATTACCTCATCTTTGAATTACATGATGGCATATTGTAGGCGGCATGCTAACTAACACAATTTTTTTGTCCCTATCTCGGCTAACCAATGGCGTATGGTTCAAGGTTCAACATCATGAACAACTTCATCTTCCTGACGACCTTTGTTGAATTTAGGCTCTTTTGGATGTGTTTGTCAA
Organism: Picea engelmannii; assembly: GCA_009831015.1. Taxonomy (NCBI): domain Eukaryota; kingdom Viridiplantae; phylum Streptophyta; class Pinopsida; order Pinales; family Pinaceae; genus Picea; species Picea engelmannii. The sequence continues at coordinate 21,571 of ML794430.1, read as the reverse complement.
CAATGAAATGAAATGGTGTCCGCTTCACTTGCATCTATTATTGTAAGAGGCTCTCAATTTAATCACACCCCTTCAATTCCTCTGGTTGGACCTTTATAGCAGTGATAGTAACACAGGGTTTTGTATCTATTTGTTTTACCCTATCCATGGTATCTTGTAACATCGAGGGTGAACCAATGTCTCACAATTCTAGTTTGGCCAATAATGTTTATCCAATATGACATTCATCATTATTATGCTAAGGGATTTTGTGACATGCTTTTGTGGGTGTCATATCACTTTCCTATGTCCTTATTTGACTTCATGTTCTTCTTATTTGCATGTAGCTTTAACTAGATGTCTTAAGGTTGGTGAAGGTGAGAGCCTCTTCAACTATTGAAGAGGCTCTAACAATTATCACACTCTTTTGATTCCTCTTGTTGGACCTTTATAGCAACGATACTAATGCAAGGTTATGCATTTATTATTTGTTTTAACCTATCCATGGTATCCTGTAACATCGAGGGTTAATAAATGTCTCAGGATTTTAGTTTGGCCAATAATGTTTTTCCAATATCACATTTATCATTGTTATGCCAAGGGACATGCTTTTGTGGGTGTTATGTCACTTTCCTATGTCCTTCTTTGACTTCAAGTTCTTCTTATTTGCATTTAGTTTTAACTAGATATCTTAAGGTTGGTTATCTTTTATCTATCCTTTCTTTTGAGAGTAAGGGTCACCTTTACCATTCTTGTGTTGTGAATTATCTTTGGCTCAAAACTCTTTCTCACCCTTCTTCCAACGTTTTTACTCAAACTTGGCAGCATAACAGTAAGTGGATCCTAATGAAGAGATGTATAGAAACTCCATTTATGTTGGGATGTATCTATGTAGGTCGTTGTGGTATTTTAGTACTAAGTGTTGCTTGGAGTCTCAAATACCTATTTTTGTATGTAGGATATGAAATTTATCATTGTATTGTGACACAATCTAGTCTTTACCTTGGCACAAGGTTGTTCATCTTGTGTATAGCTAAATACTCCTCCTTGAGAGAATCGATGAAATCCCCACATGTGGGTTATGTCAGATGTGTTTTAGAATCATATCCAATATGTTGCACACAATAATTATCCCATCAAATTTTAACACTATGAAGGGCCTTTGGAAGTGAAAAAGTGTTTTTTTTTTTTTTTTCGAGGAAATGTACTCAGAAAACCCTCTGGATACTTCCCCATGTTCCATGGATGGTAAGCATAGTAAATTGTTGGCTCTGATTACGGGGCCTTACCCCAGGGGAATATAGAGATTCAAACCCATGACCAACAAGAAGCATGATAAACTCACATCTAGCTCTAGACCAATTTAGCTAACCCTCAAGGATAGGAGTGCAAACGTAATATTCTCACTATTGAAAAAAAATTGAACAAAGAAATAACCTTCTAGTATTTTTAGCCACCTCTCTAAAGCTTATGCATCTATCTTTCTTTTAAATAGAGGGATATCAAAATCATCTAGTACCTTGAAAGGAATTATTCTCATGAAATCACTACTTGTTGAAGGTAGCTATGTCATTATTTAGAGTCATCTAAGGATCCAAGCGAAATGGTCCATTTTATCATTCCTCTATGGCTTAAGGGATTCCTAGAGAAACACCATGTTATGATCTCTTTCTCTATCATATTTATTTACTTTGTCTTCCAAGGGAACCCGCTTGGGTCAAAAAGGGAGATCTTCACTAGGCTCTGTCAATTCCATGCCCAACTCCCTATACCATAACCTCCTCAGGAACATGCATCAAAACACAATAGAGAACATATTGCTCTGATACCATTGATCCAAATTGGATTGATAATGGAATGAAAGAACACAATATTACTATTGATTATTTGAGTTGGTTTTCATTGATGTCAACTCTTGAAGAAATTCTGGTAGCACAAAGGTTTGGGTAATGGACCCAAGTTTGTTTGATGTATAATGTTATGAGTTTTAATATATTTGAAGGTAAGACTATTCTAGATGGATAGTACATGTCATGTCATTTCCGGTGGTATGTGGAACGTCACATAACTCCTCATGGTTAGAGATTTATGGCCATGTGAAGTTGGAGAACCCTCATGAGTCATCTAGAAGCCCCAAAAGGTCAAAGTAGTCAAAGTAGTTGCAAAGAAGAAATTATTTAAATAATAAAGTGAATTGATGAGTGTACTATAAGTCAAAGTGAATACAAAAGAAATTATTTAAATAATAAAGTTAATGGAGAAATTACTATGTGGACAAGTGGTTAGAAGTGGGTTAGCCCTAAAATAAGGAAAGTGGTTTAAGATGGTTAGAAGGTATCCCCTTGAGGAAGCTACATAAAAGTATAAATAAGAGGCAAGGGTCTCTCATTTTAATTACACTTGAGCATATAGAATATCTACAAATGACTGAGGTAACCAAAGGATATCTAAGGTGAATTCCAGAGAGAAGGTGAAGTAAAGAAGGTTGAAATTCAAGGGAGGATAAATTCTTTTGATGATGCTTTGTAAGGTATGTTATTTACAGGTCATCTCACCATTTTTGCAATAAAAAAATTTCTAGAATGATTCAGACCGCAAAATATGGAGGTCGTTGAGGAAACATATTCAAGTAGTTGTGATAAAAAATTTAGCTTGTGAGTCGTCGTATTTTTGGAGTTACACTCCGTGGAAAATAGGGTTTGTGGCTAGTCCTGAAACTAGTCTAAAATAGGTGTTTCAGGTACAAATGTCATAACTTCTTCAAAACATATCCAAATTCAGTAAGACCAGATGTATTGGTTAGAGTATAGTCTGTAGTATTTTGTGTACCATTTTCATATCCATACAACAAATATTATGTGCGGGGAACGCTCTACAAGTTTGCTCTCTAGAATACGCGACAATTCAACAAGGTATGCCATTTTTTCTATAACTCCTTTTTTGAGAGGTTCCAAGCAGTGAAACCTGGAGGAATTGCATAAAAGACACTGAAGAACATTGTGTACTCAAATATTTATTCATTACAAGTACATAGTTATGATTATTTCAAGTTAGGGTTGTTAACTAATCCAAAATTAGTCATGTGAGACTAAAGTAAAGTTTGATGAAAATGTTAGTCTCTTGTTGTTAAATTTAAGAAAGGTTTGAAGGTATGTGATCATATACACCAGGTCTACTACATATTTAAAAAACAGATTTGGATGATGAAATTGATGAGGGCTTTTGGTTGATGTACATGTTGGGTACATGTTGGGTACATGGTTGAGACAAGTAGATGATGAGTTGGCACATACATGAGGTGTATAGTTGATGATGTTGGTACATATTGATGAGTCATAGTTTATGTGTAGTTGATGCATGACTGGTACATGGTTGGAGTCACTTGTTAGTAGTATTTTTGACACATGGTTTATGGATGATGTAGCATACTTGTCTTGGTATATTATTAGAAGCACATATTGATCTTGGTGATGATTATGAGTTGTTGTGTTATGCTTGGTTGATGCACATATTGGTGATATTATGCATATGGTTGAGAGTTGTCTTGGTGAGTAGATATAATTTGGTTGATAAGATTGATGAGACAGGTTGTTGTGATAGGTTGTTTGGACAGGTTACTGTGACATGTTATTTGTACAGGTTTGGTGCATGGTTGATGCACTTGTTTATGGTACAGGTTGATGTATGGTACATGTTGGAACAATTTATTGGTACAAGTTGTTTGGTGCAGGTTGATTGGTACAAGTTTACAGCAGTATATCTCACGGTGATAGTGTGACAATGGTTCCATTGTTCTCCTTATATTTCAGGGCGGTTGGACGAGGCAAAGACTGATGGTTGTAGCCACCTTTTGGTTGTAGCTAGAGAATTGGGGAGTTGGAGCTTCCCTTGGGTTGTAGCCTGAGAAACTACGAGGATGGAGTCTCCTTCCAATTGCAGCTGGAAAACAAACGAAGTTGGTGCTTCCAATGAATGTAATTCTTAAAGACATATAAGAAAAAGCATTATGTGGTTTTATCTCGCTTTGGGTTTCCACGTAAAAACACTAGTGTACTGTGTATGTGTATGATTGTTCATTTGCTCATTGTTTATTTACTCTAAAACTATTGGATGATAATGATACATTGATATAACACTTGCATTTTATGGTTAAAAAGGATTAAATTGCTCCATTACTAATTCACCCCCCCTCTCAGTAATCCAACAATTACAAATATAACACAATATACACTATTAAAACTACAATATTATATTGAAAACCAAATTTTATTAATGAATCAAATGGTGAAAAACAATGCAATGTGCATATCAATACAAACTAGCTAGAATGGTGGTATCTTATCTCTGAGAAAATATGTGGTAGATATCTGCATTCATAAAATTCCCATAATAAGAGTTTGAAACTACATTTTATACTGATGCTAAAACAACCTAAGAAGAAAAATCCGTAAAATGCAAGAACCCTAACCTTAACAAGATTAGGGTTGAGTGAGAACACTTGGTTGGATGAATTAGAATTGTCCAAAAACATGGGAGCTTTGTTGGGATCATGACTTTTGACTTGATGCTTGATTTTGGGTTTTCTTTATATCATTGGAAATAACATTAGTAGACTGAGTCGAGGCCCTGAGTATTGTGCATAACTACCTTTAAAAATGCATGGGAGACCCTGAAAAATACGTTGGAAGATCATGACTTGCAAATTGCTAGTATTAGGACCTTTTTTAAAGTGACTATGGATGGCAACCTGGATCAATTTAGGTTGGAGGTAGAGCATTATGTCATCATATGAGGTACGTAAATCTTTTGACTACATGCTTTCAATGTCAAAATCATGACAACATAATTGGGGATTGTACCCTTGTGATAAAGCTTGACTAATTGTCAGCTATAAACACTATTGTTGCATAGATCTAGGCCCAAAACACCTCATCTGATGCTTAATGATGGTTTGGTACAAATTTTAAGAATCTTCTCCAATCCGTAAGGCTTTGACCCTACTCTAAAAGCACCATTAGAAATACCTTAAGGGGATCCATGGAAAAGTCCAAATAATCATGTGGCTTTGGCTATGAGAAAGGTTGTTCTTGGGTTGTCATAGGTAACATCCTCTTTGGGGGGGACAAAAAGTGCTTGTTCTCTATTATCACCCAAACTATCACCCTTGTAATAGCTCCACTTTGTGGTGCTAAGGAGGTCATCACAGTTGTGAAATGCACCATTGTCACCTTGGTACTTTTCCCCTTCACTTTAGGCCAGCTCCTAGAAGCCACGAAGGGGTATCCCAACATAAGTGAAGTAAACTTGTCAAATAATTTGTTGTCATGTGAAATATTCACTTCAACAAACAACACCTTGATATACAATTAGAAAGACCAATTCCCAACAAATCATATTATGTCTTAATTGATATTCAATAGAAAACAAGAGCATAAACCACATCAATATAACAAGGGCTAGGAGCTAATTACAATGTGCTTAATCTGAAATATGAGATATCTTCCACATTAAATGCAAACTAGCACTAACAAATTAGAAGCTTAATTAATGTGTAATCATGAACTTGTAAGAATGGGTGGTGATTCTCCTTAGGGTTTCACCAAGAGAATCTCCAGATAAAAGATAAATACAATTAGCAACCAAGAGATCAATGCCACAACTAGATATGCAAAATAATCTTGAGAAACAATCTAGAAATGAAATATAGACTAGGAGAGAGTTAGGATAAACCTTTGAGAAACCAAACCATGGCCTTTAGGGTTTCACCAAATCTGATTTCTAATGCAGCAAATTAAATTATAGATTTGAAGAACTCCCTAAATCATCCCACAAGATGTTAGCACAATCCTTTAATCACAGTAAAAGAGAGTTGAGTTTCTTTCTTAGGGTTATATATTAACAATGAAGCATAAAACCTTGCACAAGATGTCCAAAAAGAAAGATATAAAATTGATCATCCACTAGACAATAAATGAATATTTGTGTGTGTGTGTGTGTGTGTGTGTATTGGATTTTTATATTTTATAAATCATTAAAGAAAATTATTTTGATTTTATAAATTTGGTGGTTGGTTGTTGGGAGTTAGACTCAGTGCCTTGTCTCCACTTAGGGATTTATGGGGTCATGAAGTATGCCCCTCTAAGCATTGATTATCCAAGGCTTATGGATTAGAATGGGAGACTAGAATCTAAGGGGAAAGTAGTCTCTTATCTAATCAAGACAAGTCGTGAAAACCAAGGCCCTACAAGAAGGAGTTTCCACAAGGGAATAGCCTTCACCAATAATATCAATTATAACTTGAATAAACGCTTAAAATTGTTTCCAAGGAACCAAAAGGAAAAAAACAAAGCAATGGATCAAGTACTTACTCAAGTTAACAAGAGAAGGAGGGAACAAACCCTAGAACATCTCCTCTCCAAGTAGTTAAGCAACTCTTCAAATAGATCAGCCTTGATAGAAATGTAGAAGTCTTGAACATTGACAATAATAGCTTTGATGAACCAAGAAAAATACCCAAGAAAGAGAGAGCTCCAAAATTGACATCAAGAAAACTCCAAGGAAGATCTTTTATTAAAGGCTTGTAAAAATGATTCCCAACAATTCACAACGATTTGGAATGAGAAGAGAGCCTATATTTATAGAGGAGGATTCTACATCCTTCGCATTCATTAATAATTGTTTTCGCTAAATTTATCCTAGAATATTAAGAAAATAATACTTTCCATCCACACAAGGAAGGATACTAAGTCAATACAAAGTCAAACGATGCCACATGTGCATAAAACCCTCGTGCAAGAGGAAAATCCCACCAAAAAATGGGTTGATTTTCTCTCCAAGGGAAACATTCCATCAAGAGAGTGATGTGGAGGGCTCAAAACAAGGTGGGGAAACCTCCTAAGCAAACAAGGCTCCAACATTCCTCTCCTCCAAGTGGAACAACCTCATGAAAACATGGATAATGACCTATAAAATGGATGACCTCCTCATAATGTGCTCAAGGAATCATCAAGAGTAGTCTCCAAGAAAAGATTAATCGCTCAAATCAAGCAAAGGTTCTCCACACGGCAAGGAAACACAATCTCCAAGTCAAATCATGTCCTAAATCATCCACATGGCTAACAAAAGTGCCACACTTGTGGTCCGGCCCTCTAATCAAGTGAAAGACACCTCCAAAAATGGTGAATGAAGAGCAATGTTCTAGGATCTCCAAGGTGGCATGTGTAGAGGCAAAAGTAGCCCAAAAGTGCCTAAGAGGATGTGACCAATGCCTCAAAATGTGTTTGTTTCCTTGGAAGACATGAATCTAGGTGAACATATGCAAAATCATCTCCAAAGTGTGATGAATACATAAGAAAGGTATCCTTTCTTAGGAATACAATAAGTGCGCTATACATAGGTGTGACAACCTTTACAAATAGTAACGCTTTTACATCATAATAAAAGGGGTAAGATATCATGTATCTCCCCTAGCTAATGTGTCATAGTAGATCCACACCAATATGGTTTCATATCTAACCTAGATCATAAATGATTGATATGGTGATAGTTACCAGCACCAAGGGGAAGTCGACCCTAGCCATAAAATAAAAATCCAATCTTGGAATGGGGACTAAAAGGACGGGCTATGATTGACCACATGGAGTCTGGAGATACCACATAATCCCCCTACCAATACATAAGACATCTAAGCATGGTGCAATATAATACATGACTACAAATACAACCACACTTTTGGCTCATCAAGGTACAACGAAGCACACAATCTGCTCATATGGTGGTCCACATCAAGCAAAAAAATGTAGGGCACATAGAAGTGAATTTGAGGTGTAACAGTTGGCTCCAACTCGGGGACATGTGCTCATCCAAAGAGTGCATGAGAAATCCAAAATCTGAGAAACATGTAGACTTGAAACATTCTCAACCAATGGATATTGAATACATGGGGGGGTAGAGACACAAGTGCCTTTTCCCCTTCCCTAAAAGAGAAATAAATCCATTCATAAATGAAATATATGTCCAAGTATAAGTTAGTAGCACCATATCTCAAAGGATAATACATACATGTAAGCAACATTCAACTTTTTATTCTAAAACAAAAAGAAAATTTAGAAATCAATGAAATGAAATCACACAAGTACGAAAGGGTAAGAAAACTCACTATAGTACAATGATGCCCCATGGCATCAAATATTACCTTGATAGAACATTTTCAGAACTTTCCCATTCATGGGTATTGGTGGCTTCTCATCATCCATATGTCTTAGATAGAAAGAATTGTTACCTACAAAATCTTCAACTTTGTAAGGACCTAACCAAAGACTTTCAAACTTACCATGTTTACCGACCTTTTCGATTATTTTCTTCCATAAGAGGACAAGACCACCATTATGAAAACTTCACTAGTGAACCTTCTTGTAAAATGTATTCCTTTTCGTCTCTTGGATTTCCATCAGATGATCAAAGGCATGCCTTCTAGTCTCATTAATATTGATAAACTAGTTGATTGTATTTTGCACTGCATCTGGGTCTGAGGAGAACTATTGCATTATCGTATAAACTCGAATATTTAGGTGAACTGGTAATGTTAAATCCATCTCGTACACTAACTCAAATGGGGTCTTTCTAGTGGAATCTTTCTTAGTTATTCTATCATCCCATAGAGCATATTATATCTCGCCATCCCAAATTTTCTTGTTATCCCCCACTGTCTTCTTAATAATGGTCATCAAATTCTTGTTACTTGATTCAACAATACCCTTTCCCTAAGGGTAATAGTTGGAGGAATGGGATAGGACAATGTTGTAATCAAAACAAAAGGTTGATAACTGAACCCTAATAGACTCTTTAATTAACATAAAACCTAGAACTTATGAACATAGTTAATTATAATTATAGTTAAAAACAATGAATTAATAAATATTAGAATAAACATTAAACCTAATAACAAAAATGGAAAACCCTAAATAACTTAATCAAGAATAATTTTAATAAAAATATTTTTTTTTACTAAAAACCTAGCCAACACGTAGGTTTCCCTTCACCTTTAGTATTTAAATACCAACTCTTATCTTCATCTAAACCCAGGCTTCATGTCCTGAAGATGGATCTTGATTTGGATCTGAAACGTCGACGATCTATTGACAAAATTGTGTCTAATCTGATCAATTATGAAAATCTCAACCACAAAAATCTCATTAATCAGCTTTGGCATTGTCGGTGGTCATCTTTGTTGGCACTATGAAATGAGTGATGATTCTTTCTTCCGGTAAATCCATAACAACCTTATTTATACCATTCTTTGTTGGTATACCTTCAAGCCATCTGGTGAAGTAATATGTAGCCATGAGGATCCACCTGTAACCATTGGAGTTATCCTTGAAATTGCCATTAAAATCAAGACCCCATTGTTGGAAGGGTGCTTCCACTGTCACTAGCTGCAAAGGAAGGGTTGCGAGCTTTTTCTTTCCTACAAAGAGCTGGCAAGGCTAGCATGACTTGAAAAACTTGTGAAGATCTAAAAATATGGTAGGCTAATAGTAAAAACCTATTAGAATCTTATGAGTGGTGGTCTTTGATGTGTGATGTCCACCACATAATCCTTTGTGAAACCCATCCATTAACTTCTTTGCTTCTTCTCAGTTGACACATTTGAGAATTAATCCATCGGGATTTCTCCATCTAAAGCCTTGGTTATTGAAACAATGCTTAGAGGCCTTCAATCTCAAAGATCTTTTCTTATGATCTAGAAGGTGCCTTAGACTTGTAATATTCGTCAGATAGTAGATGAAATTTGTGTACCAATCATGATATTTTAACCTCTTTATCACTGCAAAGAGCATAAGGCATGACTCATCCTTCAATCCATGAGCAACTTCATTTCCTTCAGCCACCATTTGGGATAGTCCATTTCCTTTGATCAATTGGGTGGGCTTAATTTCCAAATCATATTCATGAATCTTATCCACCCACTTGCCTCTAGTTCCCAAGCAATCTTGTTAAGATAAAATGTCTTTCACGGTAGGATGGGAAACATAGGAAATTACCTTGGAATACCCAATATAGGTTCTAAAATGCTTCAATGATTTGACCAAAGTGTAGACCTGCTTTTCCATAGTTGCATATTTCAATTATGCATCCCTGAGAACTTTATTCACAAAGGTGATGGGTTGTTCTTCACCTTGATCATTCTTTTCTAGTAACACACCTGCAATTGTATCGTTAGAAGCAAAAGAAAAAATATGAAAATTCTTTGAATAATCTAGAATTACTAATACCAGGGACTTTATGATCGCGTCTTTGATGACTTCAAATGCTATCTTACTATCTTTGTCCCACTTGAAATCTGCATCCCTTTTTAGCAACTTGGTTATGGGCTTGGTGATCTCGGCAAAATTAGGGATGAAGTTGATTTTTCTAAAGACTAATTGCAAAGCCTTCTAATTTTGGGGTAAGGTGATTTATTTAATTCCCTTTATCTGCTTGGGATAGACCTTTACCCCATCCTTTAAAACAATGTGACCAAGAAGCTTTCCTTCAATAACATTGAATATTGACTTCTTCAAGTTCAATGAGATTCCATATCGGTGGCATCTTTCGAATACTTGTTTGAGATGTCCAATATAATATTTCCTATCTTTCGAAAACAATGTGAGTTCATCTTGGTAAATCTCCATTATCTTTCCCATAAAGTATATGAATGCATAATTTGTAGCTCTCTCAAAAGTGGCACCTGCATTGAATAAATCAAAAGGCATCATTATATATTCGTAAGTGCCTCAAGGTGTAGTAAACGACGTCTCATGTATATCATCTTTGTTTACCCACACTTTATTGCAGCCTAAAAAACTGTCCAATAGAGATAACAATTATGGTCCTATGATTATTTGCAAAAGATGTTCCATGTTCGACAATGGATAATTATCTTTCTCACGTGCCATATTGATATTTCTAAAATCCACACAAAGTCTTATCTCATCAATCTTCCTTTGCACTATCATGGGATTGGTTACCCAAGTTGAATGCCTTGCAGATGCAATGATCTTTGCATCAAGCAATTTCTATAATTAATTTTGCATGAGGGGAGCCAACTTTAGATTGATCTACCTCAATTTTTTTCGAAACGGCTTGGTACATTCCTTCAAGGGTATAATATGTTGAATTGTGTCTCCCTTGTAGACATTGAAATCATCATAGGACCAAGAAAAAACATCTATGTACTCTCTGATTAGGGCTTCAATTGCCTTCCTTTCTTCAATTGAAGTCCCTTTACCAATAGTTGTTGTCTTCGGATTTTCCAAGGAACCAATGTAGATTTCCATAAATTCATCAGGCTTAACCACTTCTTTCTTATTCTTTTACATACTATGTTTGTTAAACATCTTCTCAAGGGATATAAGGTCGACTAGAATCTTGTTGTCTTTTAACTAATCTTCTAATCCTTCTTTTGTCCAATCAATCTCATTCTCAGAAAATTTATGCAAGTTGTTCATGAATCTGAGAATATGTGCATCATCATCAAAAACATGTCAGTTGGTGAGGTTATCTTAAATGGATGGCCTAAAGATCATTTCTAATTTTCCTTTTTCCATCAAATCTTCACAAGGTTGTAGTGTTGAGGCAGAAATGGATAATGGATCATCTTTTTCATTGAACATTGTGTTCTCTACTTCTAAAGACAAAGCATCAAACCATTCCATGGTGTCCCAAACTACATTCTTGTACCTTTTCAACCTTTCATTTTTGCATGCAAATCGACCTTTTAATTACAAAATTATTAAATCAGAGTCACCAATAATCTTTAAAACTTCAATTCCAAAATATTTAGCCAAATTTAAACCAAGCAAAAGAGCCTCATACTTTGTTACATTGTTTGTTCCATCAAATTCCAAATGAAAAGCATAACATGACATAATTCCCTTGGGAGAAGTGAATACAATACTTTCTCCCATACCTAATTGGGACTTGGCCCCATCGAAGTTCATCTTCCACGTGATGTTTGTGTCTTCTCGAGGAGCTACTTCTATCACATGCATGGTGTAGGAATCAAAACCATCTTCATAGCAAACCAGTTCATTCGCAGTATTTTGTGGGTCTTCTATGTGATATCTTCTCATTGGTTCTCAATGTAGAGTCACAAAAGTGCCTTCATAAGTGGGGACATTAGCATAAGATATGTCCATTTGGATACTACCTCCAATATTGGCAGCACACTTTCGAGATAAGAGCATACGCCAGGTGTATGGAACATTAATGGCCGCCACATCCATTACCAAATAAATGCCTAGATAAACTGGCAAGCTTACTTGAAGGTCCTTAATCAATCCACATACTTTGGCTTCTCTAAAGTCCATAGCGCATATATTCCTATAAGGTCTGGAAGTTTTTGAACTCAGTGATTAATCATTGTAAGAGACATTACATTGGTTGAAGTTCCAAATTCCAACATATAATTGTGCAACATCGAATCACCAACTAATAAAGATATGAAGAATGGTTGGTGATCTGGATTCGTATTCCTTTCCTAATTCATTATTTAAAGAATAATGGGGGCGTCTTCATTTTCTTCCACAACATGGGTTGTTTGACTCATCACTTCCAGCCACAAAAATTATATAACTTGACTCTTCATGGAAGGAATCTTAGCTAACTCAACAAGGAGAATGGGAATCTTGGAATTTCTCATCCAACCTTTTATATAAAACTTGAATTCAAAAGGATTAATTATTGAGGAATTACCTTGAGGTGTCCCGAAAAATAGCTTTGCAGGTTGATTATCTCTTTGAGGATTCTCTGGAGGACCTTCTTGGTGATCTACTTGTGGTGAGCTACCCTTTTTTCTTCGATAAGTCAAACCTTTCAATTGGTCTTGGTACATCCAATTAATTTCTTCTACAAAACTCATTTCACCAAATAGTTTGTTTTATCATTCTGCTTCAATTGAATTATCCCTGACTTGTTGCATGTTTTCTGGGGACAAATATAATTATTGTTTCTCATCAAACACGCCATTGCATGTATCCAATGAATCTTCATTTTTCTGGTCACTTGGTTTGAATCTTTCCAAGTAATTGGCACAAGTATTTTCATCATGAATATTTTGGCATGCCCTACAATAATAAGGATGTTTGTGCTCAAGCACACTGGTTGGTTCTAATGGTGTAGTAGACCTTTGATTTTGGGGGAGGGATTCAATATTCATTCTTTGGTGGAAACTTTTTATGTTGTTGGTTCCTTTCTATCTGCACAATCCTATTTTGTATTTCACTCATCATATGTGTGAAAGTTGTTTGTGTCTTCCTCATTTCTTCCACAAGGAGCATGATTAGATCGGGAGGAGGCTCTGTGGGAGGAGTGGCCATTTTATTATGATCAACTTTAGTCATAGGAGGACTCAAAATGCTCAATTTTCCTAAGATATTCCAACTCTCATCCATGATTTTCGCTATCTTCTTAACATCTGCGAGAACCGTAGGGTGAGCTTCATTGAGAAAGAGACCAAAATGCCCTTGAAAATCACTTATGTAGTACATCAGAATGGTGGTTGGGGTAGGTTGATGAGTTTGAGGGATATCCTCAACAATATTATCAAACATGTTGTTAAATTCATCAACAGTCTCATTCTCATTCCTTTTTACATTAGTCAAATCATTCAAAAGAAACCGACTATCCTTCATTTCCATCCATCTATCAAAGAAAAAATTCTGACTTGTCTCAAAAAAAGTAATATTATTACCAGGCAGTGTGAGAAACCATTTCCTAGCATATTTATTCAATGAAAAAGCAAAACATTTATAAATCACATCAATATGTCACACTCCAATAGTAGTATTTGTGAAGTTTCGATGAAACTTGCACAAAGAACCTAACTAGTAGAAAAAATCTCACAAACCTTGCGAGAGAGAAAAGAGAAAGAGAGACAAGCTTGAGAGAAAGAATGAATTGTATTAACTGAATGAGTAAAATGAACAATACACATGATATACTCTGCATGGCTAAGTGAATGCGCCATAGTAGTGATATAGAGAGATCTATACACTCATTGACAGAAACCGAAGTAATCTGCCACCTAGTCCTAGTTAATTATTCCATCCAATCATGAGTTAATTGAGTCACATGTGTGAAGTGAGAGAAACTAATGCATGCACATGATATGCACCCTCTTGGTTGCATGCATATGATATGTGTCGTCCTAGTGAGTAAATCGAGGTGAACATGCAATTGTAGGTGTTAAAACCAAGGTTTCCATGCATAAGTGTCCTCCACTAGTCTAACTTTGGTGTAACTGACTCTGAACTGAAAAGGGAAGGTGCCCTAATTTGCATGGGAATATTCTCAAGAGAGAATTTTTTCATATAGGGAAGCACCCTCAACATTAGACTATCAACCTTAGGAAAATAATTATCTAGGTGAGTGTGTAATATCTCCAACACCCCCCCAAACACTTCTAGGGTGTAAATGATGAATGGGTCCCCTACAACCAAGGCCATGTTAGGTACCCATTTTACAATGCATCTAAGAATGAACATTGAAAATAGAGTAAAGAGGGGAAAACTCAGAAGAACCCCCCCCCCCTCCTAAAAGTACAATATATCAAAAAATAAGAAGGAAGAAAGGTAACTGCAAAGCAATTGTGTCCTTCACTCCAAGCTCCAAGATGATCACGTAGGAAGTGGAACTTATGCTTGGTAAATATTTCAGTGAAGATGTTTGCAGTCTGTTCAGCAGATGGATAGTACTGCAAATTGATGATCTTGTCATGTACCAGCTCTATGATGTAATGCATATGGATCTCAATGTATATGGTCTATTGTCACTGCATTGGGTCTCTGTAAAACTTGAGAGTACTTTGATTGTCACACCAAATGATAGTAAGATGGTGGAACTAGATGACAAGCTTAGTGAGGAAGTTTTGAAGCCAAAGTTCCTAAATAGTGATGTTGACCACTCCTCTATACTCGGCCTCGGCTGGTGATAAAGAAATTGTTGATTTCTTTTTGCTCGAACAACAAAAGGGATCAGAACCCAAACTAAGCATGTGCCCAGAAGTGGACTTGAGATCTGTGTTGTTGCTAGCCCAATCAAAATCTATGAAGCCCATGAGATCCAATGTACAACATGTTGCATAGTGGATCCCATAATTGTTGGTGCCCTAAACATATCTTAGGGTGCGCCTAGCAGCCTTGTAGCTCATGCAACTCCTGCATGTACCTAGAAACTACCCCTACTGCATATGAGAGATATGTTCAGGTGTGGGTGAGATACAAAAGGCTCCCCACAAGTTGTAGATACAAGGTGTTGTCCACCAATGGTGTATCCCCACCATCCTCAAGATGTACCCTAGACAAAAAGGGTGTGGATGTCGACTTGCAGTGAGGCATGAGGAATCTAACCAAGAGATCATTGGCATACTTAGTCTGAGACATATTGATGCTTTAATGATCTATAAATTGGCATGGATATTCCACTGGAACAATTCGTCTCAACAGATCTAATAAAATATTGAAATCTTTACTATGAAGGTTAATTTCCTTTACATCTCCAAAATATTTCATTACTGATCAAAATAGATAAATGCGGAAAAAAGAGAACAGTAAAACACATTCACACCATCCACAAATAAAGACGAGATATGACCTAGGAAACCCAATGCGGGAGAAAACCCATCTAGAAGGTGAGGTTTCTATGTTCTCTTTTCTCTGGTATAGAAATAATGCAAGTACAAAGAAAGAGGCACTCTCTGTGGAGTTGCCTTTGAATTGTGGCTTGTATGGGTACTACAACATCTCTCCCCCTCTGTTATGCTCATAGAATACAGCTCTCATATGTTCTTCTTAGCTATGGAACAATATATACTGCAAAAGAATGGAACCCCTTCTCCTCTTAGTGGCCCGGTATTTAACATAGCCCAATACCCATCTAGGGATAGGTTTGTTTACTTCCGCAACCTTCAATTGTCATAAGGTTTTGGAACTTCTAGAATGTTCTTAGAAAATCCACTACGTGGCTAGCCCCATATGTCTAAGTAATGGAGGTTGATGCAACATCCACTCGCATCATGGTGATCAATATGGTAGGTCTAGTTGCGAGAGGCATAACTTTCTCATATGAACTGGAATATTTCTAACTATTTTTTGGACCCAAATTTCCAAATTTGGACCAGCCGCTGAAATGGCCCTGCAAGCTTATTCCTCTAAATTGTCCACCCAAAAAAATAGTGAGATTAGATGAAAAATAATATAATGATCAAATTCAAATCATTGAAGCATCCTGACTGATCTTGAGACCAAGCAAAAAGTGCAATGGACCCATGTCCGTCATAGAAAACCTATCATGCAAAATGTCTTTGACCGCAACAATTGTTTAGGTCAAACTTCCTATGATCATGAGGTTGTCAACATATAGAAATAATCAGCAAGGAGTCTTAGGTTCTCGGCATGTAGACATTCATATATGATTTACATCTAAAAAAATGTCGAGAAATCAAATAAGCATCCATCTTCGTATACCATGTGTGCCTGCTTGAGGCCATATAGTGACTTTTTCAATCAACATACCAAGGATCGGTTTTGTATGAACCCTTGAGCCTACTCCATGTAAATATCCTCTTAGAGATCCTCAACAAGAAAGTATTTCTTCATGTCCCTCTGGTGAGCTTCCCACCCCCTGGTTGTTGTAATGGCAAGGGCCAATCAGATGGCTTCCATATTTACTACTAGAGAAAAGGTCTCATCATAATCTATCCTATGGATCTCTTGAAAACCTTTGGAAACCAATATTTCCTTGTACCTGCTCACTTGTCCACCTGCTACCTTCTACCTTCTTGTTCATGTAGAACCATCTACATTTGACAAGCTTCTTTTCTAAAGGAACCAAAACTAGATCCCAAGTCTGGTTCTTGAGGAGAGAGTTATACTCCTCCCGCATAGTGGCTTCCCAGAAGGGATTCCCTAGAGCCTTTGCATAGGTTTGTGGGTTTGAAGCTACAACCATATAGTAACACATGGGAATCTCAAGTTCAGTTGTTGTGAGTGCGTGAGGAGGATCCTCAAACTAGGACTTCCTCCTCCTCTGATCTACTAGATCCCCCACAAGGTCACTTATTCCCTGTAGGGTGGTATGTGCCCACTTGGGCATCTACCATGGCTCATAATATACATGTTCATCATATTTCAAATCAAATTTATAACTCAAATATGAACCATGATCTGAATGAGTGGACTCATCGTTGTTGATATTTGGTGTAGGTAGAGGTACAAAGGTCTAAATAGGTGGCTCCAATGGTGCATGCAACGAACTTTCCTCAAGCTGGACACTTCACTCAATAATGAGTTTGTCCATTAAGAGATCAATCAACCTATAACCCTTCACACCATCAGGATATCCCACGAAGATGCATGCAGTGATCTGAGGATCTAATGTTTTCCTCTTTTCATAGGGTACGCGGGCCCAAGTGCGTGATCCAAATATTCGGAAGTGGGTGACTTCCAGTTTGTTATCGCTTCATGCTTCAAAGGGAGTCCTATCCTTGATAGATAAGTGAGGAGATATTGGAGGGACGAGACCTTGCATGCAACATGCAAGTGGCCATCACCTTGAGGGATCTATTTTCCTCTCGACTACCTCATTCCATTGTGGAGTGTATGGTACTATATGTTGCAGTTGTATACCTACCTATGAAGAAATATGTTTCACATCCGTGTTCACATATTCCCCCCCATTATCTATGCAAAGGATTTTGATATTCTCCTTGATTGAGTCTCTACATGTGCTTTGAAGTCTTTGAGATGCTCAAAAACTTCTGACTTCTACCTAAGAAAATACACCCAAGTGCATCATGAGAAATCATCAATAAATGTAAGAATGCACCTTGCCTTGTTGATGGACGGATGAGGAAAGGATCTCATGTGATCACTGTGGATGGGATCCAAGGGAGAGGAGGCCCTCCAATCTTTCCATTTCTCAAACTTTTCTTGAGAATGTTTGGCAATAATGCATCCTTGAAAAACTCCTTTGCTAAAGTGTATGTCAGGCAAGCTTGTGACCATTTCTTGTTTTTAGAGTTGTTGCATGTATTTGAAGTTTAGATGACCAAATATCTCATTCCAGAGTCTACTATCATCATCAACATGCATCAATAGTAAACCATAATCGAATTTAGTAATAAACTTACTCAATGTATACAAACAAGACTGGTGATTTACCTCACCAACAACAATCTTGGAGTTCTCGTGCATGCCATATATGGTTATGGAATCAGGTGTGAATTCCACTCTTTTTCATGTGCCTGAATGCGATATTTGATAAACAGAGAGTAGATACACAAAGAGTTTTGGAACATGCAAGACGTTCTCGAAACTTCCATGTTGGAGTTCTACTCTCCCTTGTCCAATGACCTCTACTAGAGTATCATAACCCATGAGGATGGGAGGACCCATGCATGCAGTAATAGAAGATAAAAAAAAATATGTGGCTTCCATGTGATGGGATGTGCTTGAATCTAGGATCCATGCATTGGGAGAAGAATGAATAGAAATTAAAGCATGAGAATTACCTCTTTTATCTGGCAGTTGGCCTCTCGTCTTCTTCTTGGCATTCTTGATAATGCAATCCCCAAGATTGTTCTATTGAAGTGCCTTTGCCATGAGATATATTGTCTTCTTGATGCATGCTGATTCAACATGATAACTGCGGTTGTAGTAACCACATTTTGACTTCCCTTTCTTATCCTTCCCACCTTTGGAGCCAGAGAAGTCATCAAAGTGTTTGGAATTTCCTTCCTTATTTTGTTCATAATGCACCTTGCCCTTTCCTTTCTACTTGGACTTCATATTGAATGTGTTGTTGCTCTCATGAACAATAAGTGCATGCACATTGGAACCCTTGATTCTCCCCATTT
>ML794429.1:319739-366054 GCA_009831015.1 Picea engelmannii | reverse complement strand
CTCCAACACACACACTTGATCCAACCTTGAACAAAGAAGATCCACAATGACTTGATAAACTAAAATGAAGCCCTCAAGTATGAACTGAAGTAGAACTCCTCATCCAATTCTTAGCCTATTAAATATTAATCTTGCTTGAATCAACCTTCATTAACCTTGGCCTTTTCCATGAGAAATCCCTCTTTATATAGGGGAAAGAGAGATGGTTAAAGAGATTAGGATGATCCCACCAAATCATAGAAGCGAGTAGGATCCCAACCATATGGATGCCACCTCATCTTCTAGAATATCCTCTTCTAGAATTTTTTTGAAGGTCGACCTTTTCTTATCCTTTTGACATCATCGCACCCCAACTGTAGAGAAGCATGCAGAGACATCACAAACTAGTTTTAGGGTAGAGTGTGATGACCAGACATCGTCGCACCTTGCTTATGATGTAGCCTGCGATGACCCTCCTTAATAGGGTTTTTTATAAGAAGAAGTCAATCATCTTTCTCATGAATATAGGCTCTTTTGGGAACATGAACACATATTTGTCAATGGATCACCAAGATGATAAAAATAATGTGTAACAAAATGCCCCCCAAAGTATGAGGCTGGAACTCGTGATAGCTGAAATACTTTGTAGAATGTGTGTTTTGGAAACAAAGAGCACACCAGTTGGGAACCTGCAAACAATCAAGCATCAACATAATAATATACCGTTGTCCGAGGTAGGCATTCCCATACTCAAATTACAAAATTTCAAACGAGTCATGGCCACTAAATATACACTGTGGATCCATGTCAAGGTGAATCAACATAGCCACCCAGAATACAATGTGGATCTATGTGCTAAAATGACTCAAATTCAGACATAGCCACGAGACATACAAAGTGGATCTATGTGCCAATACAAATCATGAATACTCCGTCACAACCTAGATCATAATGGTATGATCCAGGGTCTTCATTTCCATCGTCCCTAAGTACAAATCTAACCATGCGATTACAAGTGCTGAAGTCGAACATGGTATAAACCACTTGATTACCAGTCAATAATGAAAATTGTTAACAAGTATGAGGGAAATCACCATTGATGTCAATGACTCCCAAGGTACCCTAGTACAATCCAACGATTGCGAATAAAGGAGTTAAAGTTGAATACTCGAGGGAATATTTTAATCAGGGCCCAATGATGTGAACCCACTATCGAAAGAAAAGAAACTTTCCATTGAGGCATGCAGGCTCTAAGGCACTGAATGATTTTTAAGTCTTGTTCCTGGAGACAACGGATTCACCAAATGGCGCTAGAAGGAGGGCCTGAATTCAATTGATGGCACGTGGAGGTCGCAAGACTCCCCCCCCACACACTCGCTCCCCTATTGTAACACGTAGACACTTAAACAATAACGCTACACTTGAAACAACAACTACCTCAAATGATAACCCCGATATTCCCGTTGAACCAGTGACACCCGTTCCTCAAGGGGCCAACATCCAAGAAATTGTTCGTCAGTCACTCATAAGAACACATAGTGCCCTAGCCCGTATCAGACAACCTGGTAGGCCACTTAATCAACCCATTGACTTCTCATATATCCGAGAACAACTTGAAGGCACTGGTCTTCTCCAAAATCCATTAGGTGAACACACTACTAATCCTATCGAAACACCTATTCCTGGAGTTGGGGGATTTGGTATTCCACCTTCCCCACCTGGTTCATCTCCATCCTCTTGAGGAGGAGAATCATCTAACGAAGGGAGTTCCTTGTCTGAATCATCTAAGCCTTCAACACCACCAACACCCATGGAAAACAAAAACAATCCCACCAGACCTTGGCTCAATCAAGATGCCGTTGCTGTGCCCGGACCTCAACACCCATTACCAAAACACCCGGAGAAATGGTTGCCTAAATTTGATCCAGATTATAAACAGTCTGCTGAGGATCACATATTTTTTTTTATGTTGGCCATTAGACTTCGAAATGTAGAGCATGAATATGTAGTATGCAGACTCTTTTCTTATACATTTGAGCGCAATGCCTCCACATGGTATTTTTCCTAACAACCCCAAACTGTTGTCTCTTGGGAAAAATTTGAAACCTTTTTATAGAGAAGTTTAGAGATGATAAATCTCCTGAAGTCTTGGTTATGGAGCTCTCCATTCTAAAAATGAATCCAAAGGAAAAAGTAAAAGATTTTAACCAGATATTTCTTACCTTAAAGAATAAAATCGCTGCAGATTCAATGCTTGTAGAAAGTCTAATTATCGCATATTACACTTAAGCCCTGCACAATAATATCACCATATGGGTCAAAAGGTCTAAAAATAACACTCTGTTAGGAGCCTTTGAGGAAGAAAGCCAAATTGAAAATGATATATTAAGCTTAAAAGACAATCTCAATAGTGAAGCTAAAACAAATTCGTCCTCTAAAAAGAAAATAGAAATCCTTACTAGGCCTCCTCAAGATAAAAATCAACCATAAACTTTGGACTTAGAAAGCTTGCAGAAAGATTTCCAAAAACTATCAAATCAGGTCGTGGAATTGAAGAGATCAGCCGAGGAGGCATCCTCAAGCAAAGGAAGTTTTAAACCTCCTTTTAGAAAACATTTTCCTCCCAATCGACCAAACCCGACCACTGAAGGTCTAAATTTAGAAGCTTGCAGTACGCTTTGCAAACCATCTTAGAAGCACATGATAATTCTGTTTTTGCCCCTCCTGAAAGTTATGAAGACGTAGCTTAGGAAGAGGTACCAGAAGAGGAGGAATCATCCCCCAATATCTTCGGTCACTTCTCTGACAGTATTTTCTAAGAAAATTTTGAAACTGTCCACCCCTACAACACAAGAAGCAAAACACAGAACAAACCTTCTTCCGAAGCGAGTAATAATGCGTTTCCAAAATAGTTGAAGCAAGCTGAAATTAAACAAATTTTAGCAGCCCCTGTTTTAGAATACGATTTAATTGAAGATCTAAAAAAACTGAGGGATAATATTTCTGTTTTTGAGCTGCTAAAATTTCCCTTTATTTTGCAGAAAATGCTTCAAAGTATCGTTGAAAACAGTGAAAACAATGATCCTAGCAAAAAGAAAATTGCATAAATTGGCTCAAAAACAACCAAAAGGATCCCAACTAAAACGGCATTTGAACCTCCAGATAAAAGGGATTTAGCTGAAAAAACTGTATCAAATGTAGATAAAACTGTTTTAGGGATAACAACTAAAAATCAACAAA
This sequence comes from Picea engelmannii, assembly GCA_009831015.1. NCBI lineage: Eukaryota > Viridiplantae > Streptophyta > Pinopsida > Pinales > Pinaceae > Picea > Picea engelmannii. The sequence goes on along the minus strand of ML794429.1, from coordinate 362,835 downwards.
ATTCTACTATTAACACTCGGAAAAATGTCCCACCTTTCTTGTTAACCTTCGAAATTTTTAATAGGAATGTACATAATTGTATGGTCAATTCTGGTGCATTGTCAAACATAATGCCTCTATCTGTTTGTCAAAAACTTAATGTATAATTTAAACCTTCTGATCTAAAAATCATTCAACTTGATCAGATGAATGTCAAGGTAATTGGTGAGCTTAAGAATGTTCTGGTTCGATTATCTTCCAATCCTAAGGTTCATCAAATAATTGACATTATTTTTTTTGATATCCCTAAAGTCTATGGTTTGTTTTTAAGAAGTGACTAGTCCAAGCAACTACATGGTTACTTTGCTACAAACTGGTCTCATTTGTGGCTGCTAGAAAATGGACAGTCCCATAGAATTAGGTTAAATAGAGAACACTATCTTAAGCACACAGTGGCAGATCTAAACGATGAAAACAAACCTTTCAATGCATCTGCTAATTCATTTGAAATGCAGGGAATGAATACCTTCTTTGGTAACTTCATGACCAAAATATCTCCTATCACTGATCCAAGGCAACAATCAGAAATTATGACCTATACTCAGACATCAGCTTGGCCAAGCGTGTCAAACACTGTTGATGAAGCTCAAATTTGGTCATTGTACTTTGATGGATCCAAATCCAAAGAAGGATCTGATGTAGGATGTGTACTCATCGATCCCTCAGGTAATAAGACTTTCATTGCCTTTCGATTAGAGTTCGAGTGCACTAATAACACTGTCGGATATGAAGCACTTCTACAAGGGCTTAAGAAAGATTTGGATATGGACGTATGGAATTTAATGGTATTTGGTGATTTAGAAATCGTGGTTAGGCTGGTAAGAAACTCCATACATTGCTTATCACCACATCTGAAAAGCTACCAAACTGAGGTATGGAGATTAATGCAAAATTTTTCATCATTTAACATAAATTCCATTCCTAGACTAAGTAATTCAGAGGCCGATTTATTGTCTAACGTCGCTTCTAAACTATTGCCCACAAAAGGTATTTCTCCTAATGCATTTTCCATTGAATTATTGTTCAGGCCATCGATCCTGGACAACATCACCAATTGGAGAGTGTTCGACGATGACCAACAGATCATCAACTTTTTTCATATGGAAGACACCTTCCAAGGTGCAATCATTGATGAAGGAACTCACGATGAGAACCTCTGAAACTTCACGGTAATATCATATCCTAGATCTCATGAATCGACGTTTGATTTGGTGAACTCTATCCCCATATCTGTTGTAAGACTAGAGAAATTTTATGACCTGCATGATAAATTTAGAGGGTCAGTTAATTGTAAAACGAACAATTCTTCTTTGATTTATGAGTTGGTTAATTTAGGAACACAGGACAATCTTCAAAATATTAATCTGGGAATGGGATGCTTCGAACAATAATGATCTGCTTTAATAAAATTGTTTAAAGAATTTAAAGACGTTTTTGCTTGGACCTACGATGACTTGAAAACATTCGACCCTAACATGATACAACATGTCATCCCCATGAAACCCCAGACTCAGCCTTTTCAACAGAAATTGAGGAAGATGCACCCTAAATTAGAACTTACTGTTAAAAAAGAACTAAATAAATTATTAACTACAAAGATAATTTTCCTGGTAAGGCACATGCAATGGGTGTCTAACCTAGTCCCTGTAAGGAAGAAGAGTGGTGAAATTCGACTCTATGTCGATTTTCGTAACCTAAACCGAGCATTTGATAAAGATAACTACCTTGTTCCTCCAATGGAACAAATTTTACAGTAGGTGTCTGGTTCCGAAAGACTGTCTTTGATAGATGTCTTTTCGAGATACAACCAGGTCCTCATGTCTCCCTCAGATCAGCTTAAAACCACTTTTTGCACCCAATGGGGCACTTATGCCTACATTAAGATGCCTTTTGGGCTTATAAATGCCGGTGCCACTTTCCAGAGAGCAATGGACATTGATTTTTGTGGTCTTATGAATCAATCAGTTGTAGTCTATCTTGATGACATTACCATCTTCTCTAAAGACAAGAAAGATCACTTGTCTCACCTTAGGGATGTCCTTGAATGATGCCGCAAGTATGTCATATCCCTAAACCCTAAGAAATCAGTCTTTGTAGTGGAGCAAGTTAAACTACTTGGGTTTATAGTGTCTAAGGAAGGAATGATTATTGACCTTGAAAGAACCCAAGCTATTGCTAAGCTCCCCCCTCCCTCCTCCAAAAAAGCCATGCAGTCCTTTTTGGGCAAGATTAATTCCGTTAGAAGATTTGTTCCAAGTTTCTTGGAAATGGTAAGACCGTTACAAAAATTAATTAAAAAATATGTTCTGTACCGTTGGGGACTACAAGAAATTCAAGCTTTTGACTCCATTAGAAAAGCAATAGTAGAAGTTCCTTCCTTGATGAGTCCCGATTTCTCTTAGGATTTCACTCTTTAAACCTTTGCTTCCGACCGATCTTATGTTGCTGTGTTAACACAAAAGAACGCTGAAAGCAATGATATACCCATTGCCTTCACGAGCTCAGCTTTCAAAGGAGAAAATATTAATTATCCAGCGGTAGATCAACATGCATATGCTATTTTTAAAGCAGTGAAACACTTTCGGTCATACCTGCTGAAATCCAGAACCAAGGTTATTGTTCCTTACCCAGCTGTAAGAAACCTACTAGTACAAAAATAACTGGGTGAGAAAAGGGAAAATTGGATGACGTCCTTACAAGAGTATGAACTTGAAATAACCCCTGCACAAATTTTTAGAGGTCAAGGCCTATGTAAACTAGTTGCTGATTCAGTTAAAGAACATGAAAGTCAAATTAACACCTTAACTGTAAATCAACATAACGAAAAATAAATCAGCTTTGCACAAGTTGTTGCCACTGGTATGAGAACGTTAAATTTTATTTGACACATGGATATGATCCTCGCTACCTTATCCTAAAAACAAAAGAGCACTTAGGTTAAAATCTACATCTTTCTAGTTAATTAATGATGTTTTATTTCGAAAGAATTTTGACGGTGTTCTTATGCGTTGTTTAGAAAAGGAATAATAAGAAAAAGTACTATCTGAACTTCATGTGGGTGAAGCTGGTGGACACTTTGGTGGAGACAACACTACTCACAAAGTGTTAAGAGCTGGGTACTATTGTCCCACTTTGTTTAAATATGCCCACACGCTGTGCCGTAAATGTATAGTTTGCCAAAAGGCTGGAGGACGAGTTAAGAAGGAAAAATTTCCTTTGCAGCATGTCATTGTAGATTCCCCTTTTCAAAAATCGAGTCTTGACATCATAGGAACGATTAATCCTTCTTCCTCACAACAACATAAGTATATTATTACAACAACATATTATTTTACCTGATGGTCTGAAGCTGCGCCTTTGAAAGTGGTAAACATGAATCAGGTAGTATCTTTCCTTAATTCACATATCATCAATTGATTCGACATTCCTGAATGTTTGGTCTTTGATAACGCCTCTTATTTCTCATCCCTTAATATGAATGTATTTTCCTTAGAAAAAGGGATTAAAATAAAATATTTTGCCAACTACTACCGTCAAGGAAATGCTTTAGCAGAATCAACAAATAAAAATTTAATCAAGATCATTAAGAGGATAGTTTTGGAAAACCATAAGAACTGGCACAATGCACTATATAATGCACTTTGGGCTGATAGGGTGACACTAAAAACCTCTATTGGTAATTCCCCTTTCTTTCTCGTCTACTGAAAATAAGCAATCCTCCCTCCACATGTTTTACTTCCATCTCTGCAATTATCATAGAAAGTCCAAGAAGAGGATTGCCATCCTCTGGAAAGTCGAATTAATGCCTTGTTAAAACTAGAGGAAGTAAGAGCACACGCAAAACATAAATTGGATCAGCACCAACAAATTGTAAAAAGATGGTTTGATTCAAATTCTTCTTCAGATAGGAATTTCGATGTCGGAGACTTGGTTCTCAAATGGGATAAACTACATGAGGGAAAGGGGGAACACACCAAGTTCCATAATCTATTGTTGGGACCGTTTGTAATTTTTGAAAAATTAGGTCCCATCTCTTTCCATCTGCACAATTTGGAGGGACAACCAGACACTTTCCCAGTGAATGGCCAACCTCTCAAAATATATTTCTCCTGATGACTCCAGATGCACCTCTCTGTACATATTTTTCCGTTTCAATTCTCTTTTCTGTTTTTCGATTTTGGTTCTTTTCATTTTGCTTGTTTTCATTTGTTTATGAATAAATTTATGTCTGAATCATCATTTTTTTCATGGAAGGAAAATAAGAAGTATTATCCTTAAGCAAAAATCAATGTCATTTCAAAGCACCAATACTATAAATTGGTAAAACTCAGATTAGCAGAAGAAATTTTATGTTCAAAATAGTGTTCTTGGTTTCTCTTTATAATCACAAGAAGATACGATCAATATTAAAACTCTTAACACTGTGCCTGTTTTTAAAGAAAACAACTCAAATATTCCTTACAGTCCTCGAGAGGTCTTTTATTAATAGAAAACTAAGAGTTCCAATCATGATGAAGGTCATCAAATGAGAAATTAAATTGGAAAATATCAAGTTTTTCGAAATCTAAAATTTTCAGCATCACCCCGCTCTCTTGAATATCATAAAGTTTATGTCAAATTGTAAATAAATTCTTGATATTTGAAAGCATTGAAAAGTGTGGGAAGTGTCTATAAATCCTCCGAGATACTAAACAGGTCTTCCGACAGTGGGTAAATACATGCATGATTCCAAGGCAACTTCGCTGGGGTACTGAACAGGTTTGTTGGCAGTGACACAATGTCGGGTTTTAGAAAATATCAGGTATGACTTTTGGAATTGATCATAAAAATGTCCTTCATCTTGAATCGATAATTCTTGGACAGGGTAGAGGTGTTAGAGTGGGTTAAATGACATCCCTGCTGAGGCTATGGACGCCTGTCGGTAGTAGCGACCCTGTCAACAGTATTGGAGTCAGTTGCGTAAACGTCGTCTCACTCATAATTAAAACTTGTCACTAGATTGCACTTGGACAGAAACACATCTAACGCTAGACTATGTGATTTTCTGAGTTTTGATCGGAATGCTTGACTTGCTGTCAACTATTCTTTAATGTTTCAATCATGCTGATTTGTCCTAACATGAATTTTCTGGTGATGCAAAGATAACTTCTTCGCCCAGTACGTTACCATTGTTGGCAAACTCACATGATTTTCATATTTAAACAAGATATTGCATGTTTTGTAGCTGCCTTCACCTCGATTTCGTAAACTTTCTCTTCGAGAATTTCGAGATAATTAATGGTTTAAGAAATATTTTGATTAATTTATTATTGTCTGCATTTTTGCTTCATTTTATGTTTGATTCATGAATGTAAGCATGAATCAAACATAAAACCTAGCCCAGTGTTATAAGTTGTATGCCTTAGAATGCATCCTTTTGAAGGTCACCATGCGTACATGAGATCTAAATCTAATGTTTGAATGACCTAATTTTATATGTTTTGGGTTTTTAATCTAGTTATTGTATGGTTTGATAGTTTGTATTCAATTTATTAAGAGCCTTTGATACAATGGTTAGTCCCCTCACAAACTTAATGGTCATATCAATAGATATTCAAATGAATACATGCATGTTGTACTCATGTCCTTACCTCACCTAGCTGGCTTAACGTATTAATGAGCCATTCATTACATTCATAGGGTTTTGATACTCTCTATGTCTAGTTCTCATTACAAGGAATGGTAAAAGCATTTACAATCAAACCCTTGGTGTTTAGTCCCACTACCTGTGCTATGATAACACAGTATTTTTTATGGTCGTTTCTCCACTATCCATTCAGATTTGTTCATATTCCTCCTACCATTCGAACCTAAAACTATTTTGAGTTATTCCTGTTACGTTCTGGTCACATTTGTCATGGTTCCTGTTGTTCGTTTGGAGCTGAATGGGTGCCAGGATTTACTCTCTCACGATGATGCGATTGAGGACTTAAAAATACAAGGCTGGGATGTTTTCCTTAAAATCTTTGAAGGCCAAACCTTCAGGTGGCACAAGCTTTCACGCAGACCTTCGATGGTTGTAGAGAAAAAATTGGGGACACACAGTTAGAGATAATCGAGGAGTTTGTAAGTGAAGCAATAGGGATTCCTTCGATAGGTGAGAAATGGTTCAAAAACTCACGAATTGAAGGAGTATCGTGGAGCCTGTTTATGACATCCTGAAAAATCAACTGTTGCGAAAAAGGTATTCCCATCTCCATGGTTAAACCTAGGTGGCATAGCCTGTTGTTGATTCTCAAACAATTCGTGACCTGTGAGGGTCGATACAGATTGTTATTCCTCTATCATATTCGCTTACTCATGCATTTCATTGGTTTTGAATTAAGCATGCCATTTTATTTGTTGAGAAGTATCTATAAAATGTCCAAAATATATAAGAGACAGAGTGTTGATTCAAGTATGTTTCATCACAGATTGATTAAGATTCTGTTGATTCATCGCTTGTCAACCATGGGCGACTGTTGGGATAATTTTTTGATGAGGAATAGTTTTTCCATGACCGTTCCTATAGTAAGCCCTCACTTAGGCGAGCCACTGATTAAAAACCATCTTGGTATTTCAATAAATGGACCAGACTCTCTTAACAAAAACCCTCTAAACACAACGATGCCAAGTAAGCCTTCATTTGCAGGATTTCCTGAGCAAAAGACTGTCGAATTAGAGGTAATTGAACCTCTTATGCCTAATATTGATTCCATCCTAAACATTATTGTAAATTCAGAGGTTGAGAAACCTTGCAAACAAACAAAGAAAAAATGCACAGACTTATGGTTCCAGAACAAAAAGGTAGTTTGCCTAATTTCAAGGAAATTAAGGAACCGAAATGACGCTCATCTGAGCTTGATCGTTCTGATCGAGGGAGATGAGGTCTTGGACTCTGAAATAAAATATTTTCTATCTTTGAAAGACCTAGATTGTCAAGGTTACAGGAAGAAAGTTATTGCTCCTACTGAACCCTACGACTTTGTGATGAATTTGCCACCGTGCCTCAAAGGTGAGGAGGGGTTTTCTGGTATTAGGCATGATCAAGGGAAAATAGTAGGTAAGGTTGATACATCCATGTTTGACTGTATGCTTCATTGACCTGCCATTCCTCCTGTACAATGTGATATTTTTTCCCATTGGATCGAGCGATATTACACCGACATACCCATTCTTCAGGCCCAGATTAAAATGCTTACTACTCAAAATGAATCATTGAGAAAAGAAAATATCGACCTCAAAGTGAATGCAGAGAGGAAATCTAAACGCATCAAGAGATTAGGAAACATAGTAATAAAAAATGCAACAAGTGTCAAAGTGATAGTAAATTTTGAATTACCTGACCCATCTTTAGTCAATTTTTAAATGGTAAAACAATTTTCTCTCTTGTTTTATTCCTGTTATCTATTTTGAATTAAATCGATTTGGAATTTGATTTTGTTTGTTAAACTAAGTCTGGCTACAAAATCTTTCGATTTTGTAGCCAAGTCTCTTTTTTAAATAAAAACATTAGAAATTAGTTATGGGTAATTTTCTAACTTATTTTGATTTTGTTTTTCAGGAAATAGTAGATCCTGTTGCTGATCATCTGGAGGAAACATATTCGATTATGCATTTGAATGATTAGTAGTTTTTTTTCTGTTTGTTTTGCAAAAACTTTGATAAATATTTGATTAAAACCAACTATGTTATGAGTGGCTGTTAGCCCACTATTTTTGTAACATTTTTGATTTTATGATATCCTATCCTATCTTGTGAGATAGGAGAATGTGATTTCAAGTCACTTTAAATACTGTTCATTTTGTAAGTAATGGACATCTTGGCTGGAACAAATTATAGGCATGTGAATTTCAGAACTATATGGACAATTGATCCACATTTGGCTTTAGACCAATGTGAAAATTGTTCCATCTATGTTTTGCCTTTTATTATGAAATATTGATATGTTACACAACTTTTGCCTCTTTAGCATATAATATTCCATTTCATTGAATGCTTTAAAATCTTGTCGATAACTTGCTGTTCCATATTCTATGACTATGATTGTTATATCAATTATAATATCATGATTTATGCCTGATGATTAATTGATGGATAAAATGAATGCTTCACATAAAGCTTTTTCTTACTGTAATCATTCATAATTATAAGATCACTAGATCATACGTGTCTACTATTTTGTTCTTATATCCTTGCTGTGAATAGATATCTCACATTTATTCAGGAGACATTAGTACGAGCCTATTGCAGATTTCTTTAACAGATGAGACAACTGGAGTTTTGGATCGTACAGAGGCATAGACACATTAAGAAACTATTAACATGTTAGCTTCATTTGCTTCTAATTTTCGTCATTTTTGTTATTAGTGAAACAAGAAAGTTATTTGATCGGCTTTGACAATCACTCTATCTTTGTTTCAAATCATGTTTTATTTATGATTCTTAGATAAGTGATTTCAAAACAGAAAATACAAAAAATATGTGATTTCTTTATCTACTTTTGAGGACGATTACAAAACATTGATTTTGCGAGGCTTTCACTAAAAATTGCAACCTGTAATTATTCTGTTCATAAATGACATGTTCATTTTCACTTTTGTGTTTGATACATTTGTAAATAATTATATTAAAGTATATATATTATTATAGTTTTAGTAGTAAGTAGTTGTTTTCTTTTCTTTTTTTAGGACTTTAGTTGACTAACAGAGCCATTAAACTCGTTAGAATAGGTTACACCAAATGAATTGGGTTATTTAGACAACCTCGGTCTAGATCTATTCTTCTAGTTGATGGTAGGTCAAATTTTCCCGTCAACAGGTCGACAGGAAAAGACTCGTCACAGGAGGGCCTTGATGTATCCCCCATCAATGACACAAAATATGTAACAAATTTGAGGTAGATCAGAGTATGAAGTGATTCGAAATTGACACAGGGAAGGCTGACATGGTAGAAGATTTATAACTGAAGATGGACAACTCGATAGAAGGATTATTTAGGTTAGAATTCTCTTGAACATATGAATGACATGACAATGGTATTGGAAGCATTGACTCAAGGAGGACCCAACATATGGACATGAAGACAACCAAACAAGAGAAAAATGGATTTCCCAACCCAGATACAATGATGAAGGGGGGTGTCATGTTCAAGAGTGACTATTACTACCACTAACATGGATACATACACATTTCTTTTCCAAATCCCCCCCCACCATTTCTGGCGAGTACCTCTTTATTTTTATGCAAGCTTGAGGAGGATAACATATGCTTGTTGATGTAATCTCATCCTTCAGATGATTCCCTTGGAGTATGTTTAACGAACCCTAAGAAGGAGTGGTTCGGTCCCATATGGGTATTTCGATGTTTGTGTAACGAGTCCAAAGAGAGAAAACTCCAGTTTTTTTCATGTTTAGATAGTCTGAAAAACACTTAAAGAGGACTCCAAAAGTTCCTTTTTTGTAAGTTAATCTGATGAGACCTAAAAAGTGATAACCTACCTCTCATCAAATGTTTTCTTCAAATACTTTTATGAGCATGAAAAGAACAAGATCGCTTGAAAATATTTTTTTTTTTATGGAGCGTGAAAAGAGCTTAATGGATACTCCATGGGTTTCGTTTTTCGTGTTACCAATACGAGTAAGAAAAGATGACAAAAGTATACTCAGTTACATTCTCATTGATTTACGAGCATGAGAAGGAACAAAACCTAAGCTCAGAGTTTTTCCTGAAAAACTCTAAAAGGATCTGTACATGCTACAAATGTATAAAAGAAAACCAAAAGATGTATCCTTGTTCAACACTTCACCCCTAGGGTTTTCATCTACAAAAAACCAAACACTTGCAATGTTGTTAAAAAATTAGGGTTTAAGCAGAAAATATAAAATAATATACGAAATAACAATGAAAAAAGTAAAGAAGTAATAAAAATAGGTAAAAACTTATTTTTACCATTTCATTGTTACTCCACCCAAACTTTGTTCCAAAACCCCCATTTTACCTCAAAATTCCACAACGGATTATGAGAGGCACAGTTGATCATTTGATGAACGGTCTCCGCTGAACAAGTAATTTTCAGCTCTTTTATCTTTTCATGGATTCATTTTTTCTTTTCATTGGTTAGAAATGGATTTTTGGGTTGCATTTTCAAGGGTACTTGCACTTGAAGGTTGTCGCAGGAACCCTGTATCGTTCCCTGTGATGACCTGGTTTCATTGTAGATGACCTTTACGCTACCATGTGATGACTATGCACTGTACGGGAAATCTATCCTACAACGTGCGCAAAACAAAAATGTTTTAAGATGTTTCGGCCAATAACAATTTCTAGGAGTAATATGAAGGTGATAATCCCTCTTTTATGTTCCATTTAAGGTTTTCTACAGTAAGGATGTTGGAATGGCGGGAAAGAGAGAATGAGGATGAATATTACTTTGTCGGGAATGACCTAGGAAAGGTAAGTTCCCTCCGGCAGTGTGGACTGCTAAAATTAATCAAGGTCCAGGGCATGGGGGCCTAGTTGAGGTTGATCGAATACTTAGTTCACATGTGGGATGTGGACCAACAAGTATTCCATGTGGGGACTTAGATTCTTGAGATAGATATCGAGGATATCTACTTCTTGACCGAGTTATGTCACCATGGGGCTCGAGTCACGTTGACAGGTAGCAGAGGAGGTGGAGAACCTATGAGCCACTATATCAATGCACATTGCATGACCGATAATCAGAAGCATAGCGACAAAGTTTCTATAAGAGATGTCCATGACTTACCTTTACAGACTATCCTCTACACCATTACGCACATGGAAAGGAGTGAAACTCCCCATATGTCCCTTCAAATTGATTTCCAGTATGCACTGGAATGTATGGAGCCCCGATTTTTCAACTGGAGTGACGGGGTTCTCAGAAGCATGCAAAAATAGTTGAACAAGTGTAGGAGAGGTGATCTGAAGCAGTTCAGATACTGGTCAATTTTGGTGTCCTTCTTCCTGTAGAGGGTTCCAAACTTGCGCCTACAGGTAGAGTGGGGAAGACCTGCCCCACAGGATCCAAGAATGAAGAGGTGGGTCGACCTCATGGCACGACATGTGACTGGTCCTATTGTCAAGTATAATGACATTTTCTTCAATTGGTTGAGGCCCCAGATACTTATGGTATATGATTACGCATATGACGCCTTAGAGTTCCGAGGTGATCCAGAATTGGTTCTTCATGAAGGTTCTCAATGGGGGAACATAGGTAAGAAGTACATTTTGTTTTTATAATGTTTTGAATACAAAATGTTTTTATGTTCTTTATCCGATGAATAATCAAAAATCTCTTCGATGATGCAGACATGGGACCTCAACAACCTCCAGGTTCATCTCCCATTTAGAGGCGATGGGAGAGGGTCGAGGTAGTAGGATTAGCTGCTGCTGATTATGAGTCTATAGAACAAAACTTGGAGGGGCTAATGATGGATGTCCAGATGCCACTATTGATGAGATCCCGATGCATTACTATCACCATACAATGGGTGTATTTGTGTCCATTGATCGATTGCTCTGTAGAGTAGCATAGGAAGTTGCATGTTATCGCAAAAAACAACCTTGATGTTGTATTTGTATATGAAGCCATGTGCTTCACATTTTGATATTTGGTCTTCGGACAAAAACACTTTTTGTAAAAACTTTTATCGTTATATATATATGAGATTTCTATCAACTTACTTGTTGTATACAATGTGATTGGATTTTATAAATTTCTCAAATGTATGTCTAACACATAATTTTCCAATGCATCTGTTAATGTATTTAGACATCTAGGAATGTGTTGATATTCAATGTAATCAAAATGACGTTCTAAGAGGCAAATTCGTAAATATACCCTTAATAATGTAGGACTTCGAATGGAGTAGATGTTACTCAACTGTAGGACTACTAACTGTGAATCGATTCGTACAATAAGATGGAAGATTCCAAGAGACACATCGTCGGTCAATAATTCAATGACTGCACTATAATTTGCGATATTGTTGGTTGCACGACCAAGGAAAACACCATGAAGACTAATCAATTCATCCGTAGGTGCGTAAATTTCCCAAGCAGTAGATGCTAAGTTCTGAGTACTGCGACTAGCGCCATCAACGAAGCCAATGTAGGGTAGCAAAGACACCAACATCTGGAAACCAAGCACAACACAAGGTAAGCAGTTGAAGGTTGAAACCAAACAATGGAAAAGAACACAAGAGTATGATACACTAAAAGTACAAGCGCTCATGAAAAAATGACTTAAGCATAGTACTTCTTTAAGTAAATCCCATTTCGAGTCTCACTCAAAGGGATTCCATCGTAATCAACTAGCTCATAATCTCCCTTCTCCAACGCATGTTTGACAATGTAAGGACCTCGCCACATGGCCTTGAATTTACCTGCCCCTAGAAAATCATGATCCTGCTCGTAGAGGAGGACTAGATCACCTTAAAAAAAAACACATGGCTTGACATGCTTGTCGTATTAGGCTTTAACACGTTTCTTCTGAGTTTCAATAACTAGGGTGTCATCATGACGGGTTTCGTCTAATTGCATTAAATACAAGAGACACTCTTCTTCGGTAGAGATATTGGGGAGAAGTTCAACGACCAGTTTGAAAGATGGTATTTCACATTCAATCGGTAAGATAGCCTTGATACCATAAACTAGCTAGAAAGGTGTAAATCCCGTGGAAAACTTAATATATGTCTGATAGGCCCATAATGCTGAGAACAACATCATGTTCCAGGTTGTCTTATGAATTCCTATCATCCATCGAAGCATAGTAATGAGAATTTTTTTGATTGCTTAAACTTGGCCAATGGCCTACGGATAATATGGGGTTGAGTTTTCATGACGAAGACCCAACTTTTCAGTGAGTTTAGACATCATGAAATTCCAAAAATGACTACCGTGATCAGTAATGATAGCTTGAGGGATACCAAACCGAGTAATAATATGATTGAATATGAGCAATGCTGCAATTCTCCCGGTGTTATCAAATGTAGGCATCGCCTTAGCCCATTTAGTGAAGTAATTCATAGCTATAATGATGTATCCATGCCCCTCGGCTGAGTGAGGGTTACATGTCATGAAGTCAATGCCCCATTTGAAAAATGGACCAATGGAAACTACAAGATGTAAAGGAGCAAGATGAGATCTTATATTGTTATTATAAGTTTGGCAAGCATCGCATTTCTGAACGACAGTGATGCAATCTTTAAACAAAGAAGGCCAGAAATAAACCACTCGTAAGATCTTTTAGGTAGTGGCATACCCAAACATATGACCACCACAGGCTTCAGAGTGAAATTCATTCAAATCTTTCTCAGCTTCGTTGTAAGTGAGACATCGTCGAAAAATGGAATCAACACCACGGTGGTAAAGAGTATCACCTAGAAAGATGTATTGGTGGGCTTGATACCCAATACGACGACAATCTGAACTAGATAGACCGGGATGAAAATTTTGAGTCTGGAGATAGATAATGATATCTCCATACCATACGTCATCAGAACTGATCAGAAAAAGGGATTCATCAGGTAAGGAATCCTCTGCCACATTTTCTGTCTCAGTGGAGGGAAGGTCACATATAAGTTCGGCGAAAACCAAAGATTTATTGGACTTAGCATGTTCAAACTCTAAGTCAAACTTCTGGAGAATAACTATCCATTTGGAGTATTTTTCCCCTAGCAATTGTCAGGTAAGGATATGTTGCATAGGGTTTCAATAAGAAATAATAGTGGTTCGACGTAACAACATATAATGATGAAAATGTTGGACAACTTGAACAGTTTCCAAGGCCAGTTTTTCCACATGGAGGTATTTGGTCTCGGTAATCGTAAGACTCTGAGTAAAATAGTATATCACATGTTCTTCATGCGAATCATCCTCTTGGACTAAAACCATGGTGATGGTAGAGTTCGAAGAAACCAAGTAGCGGAAGTAATCCCAACTATAGTCAGGGGGAAAGAGTAATGGCGTATAGGTTAAGGCAAGTTTCAATGCTTTGAAGGATTTGGTTGAAGTATCATCCCATACAAACTCATAACCTTTCTTGAGTAACCGAGTGAATCCTTTCGTCAGTTCAACGTAATTGGGGATGAAACGACGTAAAAAGTTTGCCTTCCCTTGCAAACTTTGGAGCTGGCGTAAAGTGGAAGGAGGAGGTAGATTAAGAATAGCCTCAACCTTCAAGGGGTCTACTCGAATCCCATGTATCGACACAATAAAACCAAGCAGTTGGCAAAACTCCACACAAAAAATGTATTTTTGTGGGTTTAAGCGTATACGATAATAACAACAACGTATGAAAATGGCCCGCAAATGTGTCAGGTGATCTGGGCGACGTAGGGAATGTGCCGGTAGATCATAAAGATAAGGTTGCATGATGTGCTTAATATCATGGAAAGCATAAGATATAGCACACTAAAAAGTCGTGCTAGCATTCTTGAGACCAAAGGGTAATTTCCTGTAGGCAAAGGTCCCCCAAGGGAAAATAAAAGCGGTCTTGTGTTGGTCCATGGGTAAAATATTAATTTTATTATAGCTGGAGAAACCATCCATTAAAGAGAAGATTTCTCTGCCGATGCAGTCTTCAACGATCTGGTCGACGAAAGGGGTTGGGTAATTGTACTTAGGAAAATATTTATTTATGTCCCTATAATATACACAAACGTGGATGGTACCTTGTTTCTTATTTACTAGAACTAGATTGGATACCCAATCAGTCAAAGCCACGAGATAGATAAAGCCAACTTTAAGAAGTTTTTCAACTTCAATCTTGATAGCAACAACTTTGCGTGGGTGCACTGGGTGAAGTCTCTGTTGAACAGGTTTAGCGTGCGGGTATGTCTTAATGTCATGTACAATGATATCATGATCGATACCTGGCATCTCTTCATAACTCCAGGTGAAAACGTCATGAAATTATTTCAAAAGGGCTTTAACTCGTGGACCTCGTCAGTAGAAGAAGAGGCTCCAATTTGAACTTTCTCCATGACTTTGAGTTTAATTGATATGTTGAGAGGGATGGTAGGTGAAATTATTCTCAAGTTCCCTTCGTACAAAACATCATGTGATGACTCAGGAACCAAGAAAATAATCACAACAGTCGACAGAGTCAAAATCCATTGATAACTCTCTATGGTGTCACGTTCTAGAAAGAGAATGGATTTATGATGTCCATCATCCCAAGGAGTGTCTTCCATAGACATGACCGTCATAATCATCTCATCAGTAGGAAATATCACGTGAAACAGATCAGGAGATGAATCACAGAGAGAAGGAGGGGACGGGGATGCCGATTGAATATCTTGGTAAGCGGATTTGACCAGACTTAAAGGCATCTTGTCACCGTAATGAGGGTAATCACCAGGGATAGGTACTACCCATGGGTCATATGACATAGGGGTTTCACGAACGATGGTGGATATCATGTTAATAGAGGCAATAAAAGGAGGGAGAATATCAGGTGATGGGATTGGAAAAGTACCCATCAAAGTTTAATCTTTCAGAAGACCCACTCTGACATCCTCGTAACCAGGGGGTGTCTTCGAGATGAAAGGAATGTTTCTAGTACAAGAATCAGAATTAAAGAAGGTCAGTTGGTCAGCATTAATGACCTTTCCTTGGTGTGGGAAACATATCACACGGAAAATCATAGACACAACTACATGCATGGAATCAATCCATCTATAAAATAGTATAATCAAGAGGTGCATCGAAGACCTTAACTTTTACATTGACCGATTTACCTTCCAATGTAATAGACAATGAGGGAAGAACACCGTATGGTTTAAATCCTGTACCGTTTAATGCCTTAATTGTATTGTGCGATTCGGTGAGGGTAGGAGAGCCAATGGCTTTTCAACAAGTAATGGACATGATGCAAGCCGAGGCTCCTTTGTCAACAACAACTCTACAAATGTTCTTGTTTTGAACAACAACTTGGATCTGGAATGTTAACTGAGGGGGAAGACTTGGAACATGATCTTCCAAGTCAAAGATTATGAGATTTGTATCCGTGGGATCAATTCCACTGATGGCCTTTAACAGTGCCTTTTTTTGAGCAGGACAACTTTGAAGGACTTCGAGAGATGACATGGAAGAGGGTGCTTGCGCAAGGTCTTCTACAATACTGTAGTTTTGAGCAACACGTGCATGAGGATTGAACGCAGACTTTTGAACAATTCCCTTGAGAGGAGGGCAAAGGACTATATCGAGACCTGGTCTTTCAAGATGAAAAGGACCGTTTGGAGGTGAAGTTGAAGGGGAAGGTTGAACCAACGAAGGTGGTATATCATCAACTTTCTCTTTTAACATAGAGTAATCTTTGGCTCAAGTTGCAACTGCAACTTCGTTCTTTTTAGAATAACTAGTACACATAAGGACATAAGAAGAGGTATAAGGTGTAGCTTAGTCATGAATGATGAGTTGGGATTGCTGATGAGAAGGGAAATGTTGTGAAAAAATGATAGGTGTAGGAGGTTTTCCTCTCCCTTGGAGGAACTTAGTAACCTCGACGTGTCTTGGAAAATCTTTCTCGTAATGGTCGTCACCACAAATCAAGCATGGGTAACGAGGCTTACGTTTGTCTCTCTCATCAACAGTTTGCATTTTGGATTTATCAGATTGTGGATTATTATTCTTATCCTCCTTGTTCTTACCCTTCCCTTTCTTTTTATTTTAATTCTTTCCGGTAGGAGAAGATTGAACGTAATTAACTTCGACAGTCTTACTGGTGGAAGGAGTAGGAGCAGGAGTATTTTTTGCATTAGAAGTATAAGGTTTGGGATTGGTGTGACCGGCTTGCATCGACTGGGTCTCAACATCGAAGGTTCCAAGCACACCATCAAGAACATGAGAAACTGCTGCAGGTTTTGGGGTAGGGTTTGTGGAAGGACAAGGAGCGTCAAGGATCATATCGTAAAGTGTTCCCATTTGCGAATAAACGAGATCAAGATACTGAGCACGGCTAATCACTTGCTCTTTAGTGACAACACCACCCATGCCTACATCACAAGCGATAGGTCCAATGAGCGATTTGGTAAACCACTTAGCCAAAATTTGATTAGGAAGAGGAAATTTGATTAAACGTCTTCTTCTCCTCCACTCATGAATGTGATAAAAAATATGAGTGGATGAGGATTGCTTGAAAGAACTCAAAATTTCTGTTCCCTTCTCGTATCTAATTGGTAACTGGTAATGTGTCAAAAATTCCATGGCTAAGGTGTTAAAGTCATTGAAGAAACCTCGCGATAACTAGATGTACCATTTTGCTTCCAAACCTATGAGAGTCCATTGGAAAAGTCATAATCTGAAGGAGTCATCCATCAAGGAATTGGATGAACACCATAGATGAAAAGTCATAACATGATTAGTCAGATATTCTCCTGCTCGAACGTCAAATTTAGGAATGTGGGATGGTAACTTGGCCGGTATGACAGGCCAGTAAGGAGAATGTAAGATATGATCATTCAAAATTCTAGATAGACAAGGTAAGTCCAAAGTGGCCAGGAAAGGCAACTGTTGGTTCACTTGTGGAAACTAGTAGTTTTGAGGGGGAAGCCCCGTAGGTATACCAGTAGGACCATAAGCACTCTGTAGATAATTAGATAGTCCTGACAAATTCGATTGTGGAGGGTTTGGAGGCATATAGCCCACAAGATTGGGTTGATTAGAGATGTTCCCTTGGAAAGGAACAATAGATTGAATGTTCAAACCCCAAGCGAGATTCAAAGAACCTGGATATGGTTGACCGAGGTTAGTGGGTACAAAATAATTAAATTGAGGATTTTGTCCCCCAGACGGTTGTACATTTCCTTGGAAAGGAAGTTACCAAGGTAGAGATGGTACCACAGGTACATTTTGTCCATATAGCGGGTTATGGACTCCAACCTGAGGCTGCCCCCAAAGTTGAGGTTATGCCCCAATATGAGGTTTTCCACCAAATTGAGGTTGTGCTCCAATATGAGGTTGTGCCCCAACTTGAGGTTGTCCTCCAATAGGAATTTGGAAACCAGAAATGATAGAAAGACTAGTTCCTGCGAGCGGATTGGAGCCACTAGGGCCAGATCCTCCAAGCGAAAGTGGAGGAGGAACATAAGACCCTCCGGAGAGAACCTGAGAGGGTATAGGAACAAAACCTACAACAACATTGTACCCAACAGGATCAAAAATTCTAGAAACTACAGATGGAACCTAGGTAGAGGTAGCAACATAAGTATTCAGAGCTCTATACCCAGGGAGAAGTGACGGATTCAATCTAGGTGGAAGTGGTGTCCCAATTGGAGCTTGGGAGATAACCACACTTCTAGTAGGAATCATGGTATCTTGTGGGACCATAGTATAATGGGCCATCTAGAGAGTAAGAATCGAGTGAGAACCAATCAACAACTAGTCTAGATCGGTGGTGAAGTTATTGGTAGTACCAGTAAAATGGTCTAAAAGCACCGTATAGGTAACAAATATCCCAGGCACTTGTGATGCCATAGGTCGATCATGACTCACTCCTAGGTTACTATACATATCACGTACTATCAAAGGGATAGAACTAGGAAAGGAAGTTCCAGTAGTGTGAGCCAGGGACCTAAATGATTCACTGTGAAAAAGAGGATCCTCTACTCCAGATCCCGTGGAATAAGTTTGCATGGACCGATAAGTGCGTGGAAGTTTGATGTAATATCATCCTTCAGACGAGTCCCTTGGAGTATTTTTAATGAACCCTAAGAAGGAGTGGTTCGGTCCCATATGGGTCTTTCTATGTTTTTTTAATGAGTCCAAAGAGAGAAAACTCAGGTTTTTTTCATGTTTAGAGAGTCTGAAAAAAACTTAAAGAGGATTCCAAAAGTTCCTTTTTTGTAAGTTAATTTGATGAGAATGAAAGAGTGATAACCTACCTCTCATCAAATGTTTTCTTCAAATACTTTTATGAGCGTGAAAAGAACAAGATCGCTCGACAATATTTTTGTTTTTATGGAGCATGAAAAGAGCTTAAAGGATACTCCATGGGTTTCATTTTTCGCTTTACCAATACGAGTACGAAAAGATGACAAAAGTATACTCGGTTACATTCTCATTGATTTACGAGCATGAGAAGGAACAAAACCTAATCTTGGTGTTTTTCCTGAAAAAATATAAAAGGATATGTACATGCTACAAATGTATAAAAGAAAACCAAAAGACGTATCCCTGTTCAACACTTCACCCCTAGGTTTTTCATCTGCAAAAAACCAAACACTTGCAATGTCATTAAAACATTAGGGTTTAAGCTGAAAATATAAAACAGTATAAGAAATAACAATGAAAAAAGTAAAGAAGTAATAAAAATAGGTAAAAACTTATTTTTACCATTTCATTGTTACTCCACCCAAACTTTGTTCCAAAACCCCCATTTTACCTCAAACTTCCACTGCGGATTATGGGAGGCACAATTGATCATTTGATGAATGGTCTCCGATGAACAGGTAATTTTCAGCTCCTTTATCTTTTCATGGATTCATTTTTTCTTTTCATTGGTTAGAAATGGATTTTTGGGTTGCATTTTCAAGGGTACTTGCACCCAAAGGTCATCGCAGGCACCCTGTATCGTTGCCTACGATGACCCGGGGTCATCACAGGTGACCTTTACGCTACAGTGCGACGACTCCGCGCTGTATGAGCGAGCTAGCCTGCGACGTGCACAAAACAAAAAGATGTTTTAAGATGTTTCGGCCAATAAAAATTTCCATTCAAAAGATGAAGGTGATAATCCCTCTTTTATGTTCCATTTAAGGTTTTCTATAGTAAGGATGTTGGAATGGCGGGAGAGAGAGAATGAGGATGAATATTACTTTGCCAGGAATAACCCGAGAAAGGTAAATTCCCTCCGGTAGTGTGCACTGCTAAAATTATTCAAGGTCCAGGGAATGAGGGCCCAATTGAGGTTGCTCGAATACTTAGTTCACATGTGGGATGTAGACCAACAGGTATTCTGTGTGGGGACTCACATTCTTGAGATAGATATCGAGGATATCTACTTCTTGACCAAGTTATGTCGCCGTGGGGCTCGAATCACACTGACAGGTAGCAGAGGAGGTGGCGAACCTATGAGACACTATATCAGCGCACATTGCATGCTCGATACTCAGAAGCATAACAACATAGTCGCTATAAGTGATGTCTGTGACTTATGTTTACAAACTATCCTCTACACCATTGTGTGCATGGTAGGGAGTGCATCTCCCCATATGGCCCTTCAGAGGGATTTCCAATATGTGATGGAATGTATGGAGCCCCGAGTTTTCAACTGGAGTGATAGGGTTCTCAGAAGCATGAAAAAACAGTTGACCAAGTGTAGGAGAGGTGACCTGAAGCAGTTCGGATACAGGTCAGTTTTGGTGTCCTTCTTCCTGGAGAGGGTTCCAAACTTGCGCCTACAGGTAGAGTGGGGAATACCTTCCCCACAAGATCCAAGAATGAAGAGGTGGGTCGACCTCATGGCACGACATGTGACTGGTCCTATCGTTAGGTATAATGGCATTTTCTTCGATTGGTTGAGGCCCCAGATGCTTATAGTAGATGATTAAGCATATGCTGACTTAGACTTTCGAGGTGATCCAGACTTGGTTCTTCCTGAAGGTTCTCAATGGGGGAACATAAGTAAGAAGTACATTTTGTTTTTATAATGTTTTTTTGATTTTTTAAATACAAAATGTTTTTATGTTCTTTATCCGATGATTAATCAAAAATCTCTTTGATGATGCAGACATGGGACCTCATCAACCTCCAGGTTCATCTCCCATTCAGAGGCGAGGGGAGAGGGTCGAGGTAGCAGGATTAACCACTGCTGACTATGAGGCTATAGAACAAAACTTGGAGGGGCTGATGATGGATGTCCCAAATGCCACTATTGATGAGATCCCGAGGCATTACCAACGCCATACAGTGGGTGTATCTGCATCCATCGATCGACTGCTCCATAGAGTAGCACGGGAAGTCACATGTTATCGTGAGAAACAACCTTGATGCTGTATTTGTATATGAAGCCATGTGCTTCACATTTTGATATTTTGGTCTTCGGACAAAAAACAAAATTGATTTTTTTTTTTATCGTTATATATATATATCACGTTTCTATCGGCTTACTTGTTGTATATACACAGTGTGATTGGATTTTATAAATTTCTCAAATGTCTGTCTAACACATAATTAGCCAATGCATTTGTTAATGTATTTAGACATCTAGGAATGTGTTGATATTCAATGTAATCAAAATGACGTTCCAAGAGGTGAATTCGCGAATATACCCTTAATAACATAGGACTTTGAATGGAGTAGACGTTACTCAATTGTAGGACTACTAACTGCGAATCGAGTCATACAATAAGATGACGGATTCCAAGAGACATATCATCGGTCAATAATTCGATGAATTCACTGTATTCCATGATATTGTTGGTTGCACGACCAAGGAAAACACCATGTAGACTAATAAATTCATCCGTAGGTGCGTAAATTGCCCAAGCAGTAGATGCTAAGTTCTGAGTACTGTGACTAGCACCATCAGCGAAGCCAATGTAGGGTAGCAAAGACACCGACATCTGGAAACCAAACACAATGCAAGGTAAGCAGCTGAAGGTTGAAACCAAACAACGAAAAAACACGGAAGAGTATGATACACTAAAAGTACAAGCACTAATGCAAAAATGACTTAAGCATAGTACTTCTTTAAGTAAAGCCCATTTCAGGGCTCACTCAAAGGGATTCCATCGTAATCAAATATCTCATAATCTCCCTTCTCCAACGCATGTTTGACAATGTAAGGACCTTGCCACATAGCCTCAAATTTACTGGCCCCTAGAAAATCATGATCCTGCTCGTAGAGGAGGATTAGATCACCTTCAGAAAAAACACATGGCTTGACATGCTTGTCGTATTGGGCTTTAACACATTTCTTCTCAGTTTCAATAACTAGGGAAACATCACGACGGGTTTCGTCTAATTTCATTAAACACAAAAGATACTCTTCTTCGGTAGAGGTATTGGGGAGAAGTTAAACGACCAGTTTCAAAGATGGTATTTCACATTCAATTGGTAAGATAGCCTCGATACCATAAACTAGCTAGAAAGGTGTAAAGCTCGTGGCAGACTTAAGATATGTATGATAGGCCCATAATGCCGAGAGAAACATTGTGTGCCACGTTGTCTTATGAATTCCTATCATCCATCGAAGCATAGTAATGAGAAATTTGTTGATTGCTTAAACTTGGCCATTGGCCTACGGATAATATGGGGTTGAGTTTTCATGATGAAGACCCAAATTTTCAGTAAATTTAGACATCATAAAATTCTGAAAATGACTACCATGATCAGTAATGATAGCTTAAGGGATACCAAACCAAGCAATGATACGATTGAATATGAACAATGCTGTAGTTCTCCCGGTGTTATCAAATGTAGGCATCGCCTCGACCCATTTAGTGAAGTAATCCGTAGCTACAATGATGTATCCATGCTCTGCGACTGAGTGAGGGTTACATGTCATGAAGTTAATGCCCCATTTGGAAAATGGACCAACGGAAACTAAAAGATGTAAAGGAGAAGGATGAGATCTTATATTGTTATTATAAGTTTGGAAAGAATGCTATTTTTGAATGACAATGATGAAATCTTTAAACAAAGAAGGCTAGAAATAACCCGCTGGTAAGATCTTTTGGGTAATGGCATACCCAGATATATGATCACCACAAGCTCCAAAGTGACACTCATTCAAAGCTTTCTCAGCTTCGTTGTAAGAGAGATATCGTCGAAAAATGGAATCAACACTGCGACGGTAAAGAGTATCACCTAGAAAGATGTATTGGCGGGCTTGATACCGTATACGATGATGATCCGAACTAGATAGATCGGGCCGAAAATTTTGAGTCTGGATATAGATAATGATATCTCCATACCATACATCATCAAAACTAATCAGAAAAATGGATTCATCAGGTAAGGAATCCTCTGCCACATTTTCTGTCTCAGTGGAGGGAAGGTCACATATAAGTTCGGTGAAAACCAAAGATTTCTTGGACTTAGCACATTCAAAATCTAATTCAAAATCCTAGAGAATATCTATCCATTTGGAGTATTTTCCCCCTAGAAGTTTTCGGGTAAGGATATGTTCCATAGGGTATGAATCATAAATAACAGTGGTTCGACATAACAAGATATAATGATGAAAACGTTGGAGAACTTGAACAACTGCCAAGGCCAGTTTTTCCACATGGAGGTATTTGGTCTCGGTAATCATAAGACTCCGAGTCAAATAGTATATCACATGTTCTTCATGTGAATCATCCTCTTGGACTAAAACCATGGCGATGGTAGAGTCTGAAGCAACTAAGTAGAGGAAGTAATCCCGACTATAGTCAGGGGGAAAGACTAAGGGCGTACGGGTTAAGGAAAGTTTCAAAGATTCGAAGGATTTGGTTGCAGTATTGTCCCATACAAAATCATAACCTTTATTAAGTAACTGAGTGAATCCTTTTGTCAGTTCAACATAATTTTGGATGAAATGACGTAAAAATTTTGCCTTCCCTTGCAAACTTTGGAGCTGGCGTAAAGTGGAAGGAGGAGGTAGATTAAGAATAGCCTCAACCTTCAAGGGGTCTACTCGAATCTCATGTATCGACACAATAAAACCAAGAAGTCGGCTGAACGCCACACAAAAAGTGCATTTGTGTGGATTTAAGCGGATATGATAATAACGAGAACATACGAAAATGGCCGGCAAATGCGTCAGGTGATCTGGGCGACGCAGGGAATGCGCCGGTAGATCATCAAGATAATGTTGCATGATGTGCTTAATATCATGGAAAGCATAAGATATAGGATGATGAAAAGTCGCGCCAACATTCTTGATACCAAAGGGTAATTTCCGGTAGGCAAAGGTCCCCCAAGGGCAAACAAAAGTGGTCTTGTGTTGGTCTGCGGGTAAAATATTAATTTGATTATAGCCAGAGAAACCATCCATTAAAGAGAATATTTCTCTGCCGATGTAGTCGTCAACGATCTAGTTGACAAAAGGGGTTGGGTAATTGTCCTTAGGAAAAGATTTATTTATGTCTCTATAATCTACACAAACGCGGATGGTACCTTGTTTCTTATTTACCGGAACTAGATTGGATACCCAATCAGTCAAAGCCATGGGATAGATAAAACCAACTTTAAGAAGTTTTTCAACTTCAAGCTTGATAGAAACAAATTTGCATGGGTGCACTGGGAGAAGTCTCTACCGAATGGGTTTAGCATTCGGGCATGTATTAATATCATGTACAACGATATCATGATCGATACCTGACATCTCTTCGTAACTCCAGGTGAAAACATTGCGAAATTCTTGGAAAAGGGCTTTATACTCATGGACCTCGTCAGTAGAACAAGAGGCTCCAATATGAACATTCTCCATGACTCCGGGTTTAATTGATATGCTGAGAGGGACGGTAGGTGAAATTTTTCTCAAGTTCCCTTCGTACAAAACATCATGTGATGAATCATGAACTGAGGAAATAACCACAACGGTCGAGGGAGTCGAAATATGTTGATAACTCTCTATGGTGTCATGTTCTAGAAAGAGAATGGAGTTATGATGTCCATCGTCCCAGGGAGTGTCTTCCATAGAAATGACCAACATAATCATCTCATCGGTAGGAAATATCACGTGAAACAAATCAGGATATGAATCACAGAGAGAAGGAGGGGAGGGGGATGCCGATTGAATAGCTTGGCAAGCATATTTGACTAGACTTAAAGGCATCTTGTCACTGTAACGAGGGTAATCACCAGGGATAGGTACTATCCATGCGTCATATGATGCAGGGGTTTCACGAACGGTGGTGGATATCATGTTAATAGAGGCAATAAAAGGAGGGAGAATATAGGGTGGTGGGATTGTAAAATTACCCATAAAAGTTGAATCTTTCAGAAGACCGATTCCGACATTCTCGTAACCAGGGGGTGTCTTGGAGATGAAAGGAACGTTGCTAGTACAAGAATCAGAATTAAAGAAGGCCAGTTGGTCAATAGTAACGATATTTCCTTGGTGTGGGAAACATACCACATGGAAAAGAGTAGACACAACTGCATGCATGGAATCAATCCAACTACGACCATGTAAAATATTATAATCAAGAGGTGCATCGAAGACCTCAAATTTGACATTGACTGATTTACCTTCCAACGTAATAGACAACGAGGGAAGAACACAGTAGGGTTTAAAGCCTATACCGTTGAATTCCTTAAGTGTATTGTGCGATTCAGTGAGGGTAGGAGAGCCAATGGATTTCAAACAAGTAATGGACATGACTCAAGTCGAGGCTCCTTCGTCAATAACAGTTCTACAAATGTTCTTGTTTTCAACAACAACTTGGATATGGAATGATAATTGAGGAGGAAGCCTTGGAACATGACATTCCAAGTCAAATATTATGAGATTAGTTTATGTGGTATCAATTCCACCGATGGACTTTAACAGTGCCTTCCATTGAGCATGACAAATTTGAAGGACTTCGAGAGCTGACATGGTAGAGGGTGCTTGCACAAGGTCTTCTACAATACTGTAGTTTTGTGGAGCACGTGCATGAGGATTGAATGCAGACTTTCGAACAATGCCCTTGGGAGGATGGAGAAGGACTGTATCGAGACCCGATCTTTGGAGATGAAGAGGACCATTTGGAGGTGAAGTTGAAGGAGAAGTTTGAACCAATGAAGGTGGTATATCATCAATTTTCTCTTTTAACAAAGAGTAATCTTTGGCTTGAGTTGCGACTGCAACTTCATTAATTTTAGAATAACCAGTACACATAAGGACATAAGAAGATGTAGAAGGGGTAGCTTGGTCATGAATGACCAGTTGGGCTTGCTGCTGAGAAGGGAAAGGATGTGACAAAAATACATGTGTAGGAGGTTTTCCTCTCCCTTGGAGGAACTTAGTAACCTCGGTGCATCTTGGAAAATCTTTCATGTAATGGTCGTCACCAAAAATCAAGCAGGGGTAATGAGGCTTACACTTGTCTCTCTCATCAATGGTTTGGATTTTGGATTTATCAGATTGTGGATTATTAGTCTTGTCCTCGTTTTTACCCTTCCCTTTCTTTTTATTTTTATTATTTCCGGTAGGTGCATATTGAACATAATTAACTTCGGTAGTCTTACCGATGGAAGGAGTAGGAGAAGGAGTATTTTGTGCATTAGAAGTATTAGGTTTGGGATTGGTGTGACTGTCTTGCGTCGACTGAGTCTCAGCGTGGAAGGTGCCAATCACACCATCAACAACATGAGAAGTTGCTGGAGGTTTTGGGGTAGGGTTTGTGGAAGGACGAGGAGCATCAGGGATCAAATCGTAAAGTGTTCCCATTTGCGAATAAACGAGATCAAGACACTGAGCATGGCTAATCGCCTGTTCTTCAGTGAAAACACCACCCATGGCTACATCACAAGCGATAGGTCCAATGAGTGATTTGGTAAACCACTCGGCCAATAGTTGATTAGGAAGAGGAACTTTGAATAAACATCTTCTTCTCCTCCACTCATGAATGTGATAAGAAATATGTGTGGATGAGGATTGCTTGAAAGAACTCAAAATTTCGGTTCCCATCTCGTATCGAATTGGTAATTGGTAATGTGTCAAAAATTCCATGGCTAAGGTGTTAAAGTCATTAAAGAAACCTCGGGGTAACTCGATGTACCATTTTTCTTCCGAACACGTGAGAGTCCATTGGAAAAGTCATAATCTGATGGAGTCATCCATCAAGGAATTGGATGAACACCACAGATGAAAAGTCATAACATGATTAGTCAGATATTCTCCTGCTCGACCGTCAAATTTAGGAATGTGGGACGGTAACTTGGCCGGTATGACGGGCCAGTAAGGAGACTGTAAGATAGGATCATTCAAAATCCTAGATAGATTAGGTAAGTTCAAAGTGGTCAGGAAAGGCAACTGTCAGTTCACTTGTGGAAACTAGTAGTTTTGAGGGGGAAGCCCCGTAGGTATACCAGTAGGACCATAAGCACTCTGCAGATAATTAGATAGTCTTGACAGATTCAATTGTGGAGGGTTTGGAGGCATATAGCCCATAGGATTGGGTTGATTAGAGATGTTCCCTTGGAAAGGAACACTAGATTGAACGTTCGGACCCCAAGAAGGATTCAAATAACCTGGATATGGTTGAACGAGGTTAGGGGGTACAAAATAATTAACTTGAGGATGTTGTCCCCCAAACAGTTGTAGATTTCCTTGGAAAGGAAGTTGCCAAGGTAGAGATGGTACCACAGGTACGTTCTGTCCATATAGTAGGTTATGGATTCCAACTTGAGGTTTCCCCCAAAGTTGAGGTTGTTCTGCAATCTGAGGTTGTCCCCCGAATTGAGGTTGTGCCCCAATCCGAGGTTGTGCCCCAACCTGAGGTTGTCCTCCAATAGGAATTTGGAAACCAGAAGTGATAGAAAGATTGGTGCCTCCAAGCGGATTGGAGCCACTAGGGCCAGATCCTCCAAGCGAAAGTGGAGGAGGAACATAAGACCCTCCGGAGAGAACCTGGGAAGGTGTAGGAACAAAACCAACAACAACATTGTACCCAGGAGGAACAAAAGTTCCAGAAGCTCTAGATGGAACCTAGGTAGAGGTAGAAATGGAAGTATTCAGAGCTCTATACCCAGGGGGAAGTGACGGATTTGATCTAGGTGGAAGTGGTGTCCTAATTGGAGCTTGGGAGATAACCACAATTCCAGTAGGAATCATGGTAGCTTAGTAGAATGGGTCATCTAGAGAGTAGGAATCGAGTGAGAACCAATCAACAACTGGTCTGGATCGATGGTGGCATTACTGGTAGTACCAGTAAAATGGTCTAAAGGCACCATATAGGTAACATACGTCTCAGGCACTTGTGATTCCATAGGTCGATCAAGACTCGCTCGTAGGTTACCATACAGATCACGTACTATCAAAGGGATAGAACTAGGAAAGGAAGTTCCAATAGTGTGAGTCGGGGTCCTAAATGATTCACTGTGAAAAAGTGGATCCTCTACTTCAGATCCCATGTTAGGTCCGGTAGGTTTTTTAGTATTATCAACAACAACAATTTCTCTAGCCAAGTTCATGCGAAGTATACACACGTCCGGTCTAAGAGGGGGAGGTCTGAATGCCTCTAAAGAGTCTGAAACAATTAGAAATCCTTATAACGAGTGTGTGGTTCCAAATTCAGAAGCTACTTCGTTGTTGTCTACTCCCTCTGGAGGGCCTTCTGGTGAGTTAGGAGTCAAGGGTTGGTAACCTTCCAGATCTTCCGAGGGTATCCCTTGCATCCTACATGAACGATGAAGGCCGATGTTGCTTGATCCAAGTAAATAACTTAGAAAATATATGGCTGACTAGAGGAAACACATAACACTCACTAATAAAATATAGGAATCAAACCAAGCAAACAAACCTTCTTATTTCTAAGTCACTAGTTGGTGATGAAATCCAACATCGTGAAATCAAGACAAGAAGGGGTTGGGATAAGCAGGTGGAAAATTTATGTTGACAACCTACTTAACGGACTTACACCCTGATGCAATCTCCCACACATAATCATGGGTATACCCTCGAAGTAGCCCGAGTGAGTTTGGCCAACGTCGATTCTAGGTACCATGAAGACTTGCCCCTCCACAATCACCTCGTGTAAAGACCCTAGAGATATAGGATACTAAGGTTACCAACTACAACAATAATTCCTAGGGAAACAGTCAGCAGTCCGATCCAAGCGCAAGAGCAAGGTATCTAGCCCAAAATCAACTCGAAAGGTTTCCACTCATAATTGTGGGTATGTCTTCAAGCGACCCCCATAATACGCCCAATCTCTACACCAAGACCAACAAAGAAGGGTGAGTAACTCTGCTAGTCTTAATGCGACCTGAGGTTTGACCCTTGTGTGAGAAGGGCTTCCCAAGACAAAATGTAGCAATTGGATTTGAACTCTCCCTGTCACAAGATACTATTGTGTGTTTTGATGCTTTGGAGAGTGTACCTCACATCCTATTCCAAAGAGCTATCCTAGCTAATGTTGGTGAAAAATATCCCTAAAAAATAAAAGTTACTAATAAATTTTAAATTTACGCTGTGTTTTAGAGGCTTCTGCTTACTCAAAAAGGGAGGTGGAAGTGAAACTATTGATGTTGTGACCTTAACCCAATAAAATGAAAAAAAAGATGAATGTGCAATTTTCAATTTAATGAACTCTAGTTACAGTAGGGAGAAGGTATTTCTTTTGAGGTACAACAAGCTACTAATTGCAATTCATTAATTCCAGATGAACACAATTCCAAACAATCATGAACCAATATTTTTTTTTCCAATTTCTTCTATTTACAAATATTTCAAATGTAAAAATTTTCGTATAAGGGATTACCTAAAAAGATTAAATGAATTCGATTCTTCCTTTCCAAGACAAAATCAGAGATGTGATAATGGAAAGAAAACGTAATCCAGGAAAATCAAGACATTCTCAACACAATTCCCAAATCAAATTCGTAATGTAGACAAAAGTGAAAAAGACAAGAAAAAATCTTGACATAAGAAAGAAAAAAGTGTTTCTTAATCAACAACCAATCTGACAAACAAAATGAATCCAAAACTCAGAAAAAACCAAAGACCCTTTGTCAAACAGGCACTCAGACCAGGATCTGATATTATATCCTTGTGACAATCAACAAAAGTAAAAAACTTGCAAAAATGTGAAGAAAGACATTCAATCACTGAAAACCAATCACAAGCAAGATTCAAACTCAAGAATCAACCAATCATGGGCATAGAAATTTCACCCCAAGATACTAAGGCAAATCTGGGTGGTAAAAGGCAAAATGACTCACTCCATCAAAACCTACAGGAGTCATCGCAAGCCAGGTATAAGACGTAGAGCGACGAGTTAAGGTCGTCGCAGGCCACTGGCAAAGCATAGTGCGATGTCGTCACACTGGATTAGATAAGAAGAGACATCTTAGGGTCGTCACAGGCTGTCAGTAAGGTACAATGCGATGATCTCTGTAAATTTGGAAAAAAATGGAAGAAAGACAACCAATCTAAAATAACTTCTAAACCCAGGGAGTCTAGATGGGTCACCCACAGACTTAGAGAATGAAAATTATCAGAGGAAGGTAGGCTAAAGGAAAATCGAAATAAAAAAATCAAAAGGAGGTTGTATCCCTAGTACGGTTGCCAATTTTGTTACGAGAATTATCAGTAAATTCAGACATAAACAAATCTCCCTAGATCCACCTAGATCTAGAACAAAATATAATAGGACATGATGCTTTCCCTAAGATCTAATCATTGAGTTTACTATCTAGCAAGATATGGGCAACATACCATTTAAATATCGCTTCCTCTTGTCGTTGTCATCCTAGCTCCACTCCAGTGCTCCTGTGATATTGGGCCTGCAAGGAAACACAAGCCAACCAAAGTGAAAGCAATATAGCACACTCAAAGATAACCTATGTATGTGATCAAGGAATCATACAATAAAACGAGATGAGTTTTATGAGAAAGAAACATATCATTGTATTATATAATAATGAAAGTGGATATTACAACCAAAGCCTTGATGTTGCTAGGTCCCCTTCCGATGACCCTTTGATCCAACACAACACTTGATCCAACCTTGAATGAAGAAGATCCACAATGACTTGATAAACTAAAATGAAGCCCTCAAGTATGAACTGAAGTAGAAATACTTATCCAATTCTTAGCCTATTCAATATTAATCTTTCTTGAATCAAACTTCATTAACCTTGGCTTTTTCCATGAGAAATCCCTCTTTATATAGGGGAAAGAGACATGGTTAAAGAGATTAGGATGATCCCAACAAATCAGAGAAGTGAGTAGGATCCCAACCATACAGATGCCACCTCATGTTCTAGAAGATCCTCTTCTAGAAATTTCGTGAAGGTCAACCTTTTCTTAGCCTTTTGACATCATCGCACCCCAGTTGTAGAGCAACATGCAGAGACATCACAAACCAATTTTAGGGAAGAGTACGATGACCAGGCATCATCACACCCTGCTTATGATGCAACTTGTGACGACCCTCCTTAATAGGGTTTTTGATAAGAAGAAGTCAATCAACTTTCTCATGAAGATAAGATCTTTTGGGAACATGAACACATGTTTGTCAATGGATCACAAAGATGACCAAAATAATGTGTAACATAAATCTTGGCTAAAATTGTTCTAATCATAACGGTCCTATAATTAGAGGGAATGTTTCTATCCCCATTTTTAAAAATAGGAACAACGAGGATTTGTGTCCAGGGTTTAGGGAATCCATTATTGACTACTAAATTGAAGAGATTGTGTATGTGAGGAATGAGGATAGGCCCTCTGATTTTAAAAATTTCAGCTTGGTAACCTTCAATGTCCTTAGCTTTCCCATTTGCAAGATGCTTAACCACGAACTCTATGTCATCCAAAGAAAAAACTTCATCCTCCATAGGAACAATATGAATGATTCCATGGAATTAGAGAAATCATAAAGAATTTTAAGGTAGGAATTCCATCCCCTTAAGGAAATTGTATTATTTTCTTTAGTATTGCAGTTTAGATTTTTCGTCTACAACTTCTTAGGATCCAACTTAGTTGTGAAAGCTACTCTTTCCTTTTATTGATATAGTACATTTTTTTCCTTTTAATTAGGGATTTGTACATATTGATCTTATTGAGTTTTAAGGACTCATTAGAAACATCCCTAATGGCTTTCCTATCAATTTTACATACTTTATCATACCAAGGGTTGGTCATTCTATTATTCTTTTTACAAGACACCTAGAAAGATAACTTGTTAATAGAAGTGGAAATAATAGTTTTAAAATTATGATAGAGGTCTTCAAGGTTGTCCTTATGAGTTAGGAGATGTAATTCACTATTTAAATCCTTTAAGAACAGGTCAAATTTATTTTTGTCAAAGTGCAGTTGCCTTTGATTATCAGAATTCTCTTCAATGGCACTCTTGTGCATGGAAAATTTTAGAGTTAGGGTTAAAGGTCTATGTTCAAAGTCACGTTCATGGTCATTTAAAAGGTCAAAAGTTACTATTTGGTTGGAAATGAGGATATCATAAATCACATAATATATGACACTACTACCTAGCCCACAAATACAGGTCATCTAGTTGGAGTTTGTCCACTTTATTACTCCGTTGCAAATTATTAGGTCTTGAGAGCTGCAGAGCTTGACCAACTCAATACCAAACAAATTCTCAATTAGGTATTTGGAGCTTCTTTTGTAGCTATTAGATAAAACAAGGTCCTCATCTAGCCACAAAGGATTATGGTTGGGATCATTGCTTAAAAGATTAGCTTGGTTAGTTGTTGTCCTAGCATTAAAGTCTCTTAGAAGGAGGATATTACCTTCATTTTTCAAACTATAAATATATTGTTCTAAATTATTATAGGGACAGTTTCTATATAGATTGTTTTTCTTATAAAAAGCAGAATTAATAGGTGCAAAATAAATAAAAAATGCTATATACATCTTCTTAGCATAGGTGTCTGAAATTTCTATCCAAATGTACTGATTGAGAGGGTCAATCTTATGAAGTTGAATGTGAGGAGAAATTCTCTTTCTAATATAATATGCTATGCCTCCTATTCCTCTACAGTGGAACTTTTTGTTCCATGCCGACCATAATACAAAACATTCTATGTTAGGGACCTTAGACTCTTCATGATCCCAAGTTTCAACTAGAAAAATAATATCAATATAACTCGGGATCCAACTCATCATAGGACCTTTGCACTATGGAAATCCATGAAGGTTCCAAAAAAAGATCTCGAGTGTCCCAAATTCCTATTTATTATTATCCTTTTGGTATCTATCCCTAACAATAGCTTTTCGATTTCTAATTATTTCCCATTTTCCTTCTTTCCTAGCTTCTTTTACCTTTTGAACTTCCTTCCTTATTTCAGCTTCGTCTTTGGGAATGAGGTATTCATTTATAAGTATTCCCGACCCTTTTAAGCTCATATATTTACTAAGTATGCTATATTTATGGTCATTACAACTTACTTTGACATAGATCAACCTATCTTTATGATCAATAGTTTTTCCTAGCCTCTTTGCTTCTATGAGGTAAGTTGTTTTAATTTGTGGTTTGTTTTTTAATTCTTCTTTTACTATTTCTAGTGTATCCTCCTCTTGTTGTTCTTTTATACCAAAAATTATGATGTTCAAGGATCTTTTATTATACTCATCAGAGAGCTACAAAAATAATTTTTCAGACCCAGAAGGGCCGAAATTTTGGAGATACAGTAGAAGAAATATCGTCTAGCAGAACCACCTCAAAATCAAGGTTTAAAAGTGATACTTGTCCAACATGCCACCAAAAAAGGGAAATTCTACACCAATTAATCCTCCAGACAATCCTACTTGGACTCTTGATGAAGGTGAAGAAATGTGCAGAGACATAAATGATTTACAAAATAAGACATTAAAAAAAGATGAACTACAAGGGATGATGGATTCAACTGAAGCTAAGTTGGAGGAAATAATGTATACTAATATGGAGGGTTTAAAAAGGGAGATCATGGAAGGATTGAAAAGGAATATGAATCATGGAGTGAAAATGTATCCCATGAAATTCATGATGAGGACAAAAGGAATATGAATCAAGAATGGAGAAACTCCAACTTTGGGTTGAAGACCAACCACTTTCCTAAGATCGATATGAGTAAGTTTGATGGCAATGATCCAATCACATGGATACTTCATATGGAACAATTATTTGATCTACATGATGTGCCACATACACAAAATGTACAAATTGCTTCTTTATATTTAGAACTCAATCAATTTGTGTGGTATTAATGGCTTTGTTCTCATAAATCACTCGTCACTTGGACAATGTTCACAGAAGAAATGATAGCACACTATGAGGATACAAAGAGAAATACCTTCTTTAGCCAATTGATAAATCTCAAGAAAAAGGATTAAGTTGTAGAGCACATTTAGAAATTCCAAATATTGAATATAAAGGTAATGGACATTCCAGATGAGCACCTAATTGATGTATTCATAGGAACTTTAAAGGATAAAATTCAACATGAGGTTCTCCTTTGGGAACCCAAATCATTGGAGAATGCATTTAGGGTGGCAAGAAATGTTGAAAGTAAAAATATGGCTATGGCTACTAGAAGGACCACTCCTAACATCTATCGAGAGAATAATGTTCCATCTTCTAAAACACCTCAACCTACAAGGTTGACACCTCAACAATTGGAGGAAAGAAAAGAAAAAAAATTATGCTTCAATTGTGACAATAAGTACAGTAAGGGACATAAGTGTGGTGAGAATAAATTGTTCTACATAGATTGTGAAGAGGAAGAAGAACAAGAACAAGATCAAGAACCATCTCAACATGAAAATGTAGAAGCGATTTATTTTGAAAATTTGACTCCCACGATATCATGTAATACATTGGCTAGAATTATCACTCCTCAAACCCTCAAGATCGAAGGATATATCAAAAATAAAAAGGTAATAGTACTAATTTATTTTGGTAGTACTCATAATTTCATTCACTATAAATTAGCCAAAGATCTCAATTGCTTTGTATATCCAGCGCCAAATTTTCAAGTAATGATTGCATATGGAGGAACTATCAATTGCTCAGGAAAATGCAATAAGGCCAATCTTACTATGGGGGAATATGTAATGAATATTCCAATGATTTCTATACCCATGAGTGGTGTAGGTGTTGTACTAGGAATCTAATGGTTACAATCATTAGGAATAGTGGCTTTAATTTTCAAGAACTTTTCATGAAATTTTCATTGGAAGGAAAATAAATGGGGTTAAGGGGTATCATAGGGAAACAGAGTAAGGTGAGAAGCTCTAATGGCATGACACATATATTGAATCAGGGACATCAAGGTGTAATTTCACAACTATGCTCACTATATGTTCAAACATCTAAGCCATCTATTCCTCTAGATCTACAAGGGATCATTGATAAGCATTCCAAAGTATTTGAAGATATTCCGAAAGGTCTTCCACCCACTTGAAATCATGGTCATGATATTCACCTAATTCCTGGGATTATTCCTCCTAACATTAGGCCTTATAGATACCATTATGCCCAGAAGAGTGAAATTGAGCGTATGGTTGAAGAAATGTGAAATGCTAGCATTATTAGACCTATCCAAAGTTCTTACTCTGCACCAGTGGTAATGGTACTCAAGAAAGATGGCTCATGGCATATGTGTCCAGATTATAGAGATCTCAACAAGATCATTATTAAATATAAGTTTTCCATTCCCGTCATTGATGAATTATTAGATGAACTACATGGATAAATCTATTTCACAAAGTTGGATCTTCATTCAAGGTATCATCGGATTAGAATGAAGGAAGAAGATATCCCAAAAACAACATTCCAAACTCATGAAGGCCATTATGAATTTTTGGTCATGCCTTTTGGCCTTACAAAAATGCACCTTCCACATTCTAAGGGTTGATGAATTCCATTTTCAATCCCTTACTTCGAAAATTTGTGTTAGTATTTTTTGATGATATACTAATCTATAGAAAGTCTTGGGATGATCATATGTGACATGTTGACAAGGTGATACAACTACTAAAGGAGAAACAAATATATGCCAAACCATCCAAATGTTTCTTTGGGGTGAAGGAGGTAGAATATTTGGGTCATATTGTATCTCATGAGGGTGTCAAGGTAGACCCTAACAAGATTAAGGCCATGATGGACTAGACGATTCCCAAAACATTGAAGAATATTAGAGGATTTTTGGGTTTGACAGGTTACTACCACAAGTTTGTTTGGAACTATGGAAGAATAGCAACACCTTTAACGACATTAACTAAGAAGGATGCATTTTCATTGACTCAAATGGAAACTCAAGCTTTTGAACAACTTAAAGTAGTGATGTGCAAAGCTCCTTTCTTGACCACACCATACTTCACAAAAACCTTTATTGTGGAATGTGATGTGTCAGGAAATGACATTGGTGTTGTCATGATGCAAGAAGGAAGGCCCCTTGCTTTTGAAAGTCGACCACTCAAGTGAAGGACTTACACAAACCCATTTATGAGAAGGAAATGATGGCAATACTATATGCATTGAAGAGATGGCGCCCTTACCTAATAGGTAGGAAATTCAAGGTCAAAACAAATCATGATAGTCTTAAATACTTCTTGGAACAAAGACTATCTTCAGAAGAACAACAAAAATGGGTGACCAAGATATTGGGTTATGATTTTTAAATCATCTATAAAAAAGGGAAGCAAAATGTTCTGGCAGATGAACTCTCAAGAAATGATGAAGATGTTGAGGCCTTTCTCTGTGCTATCTCGATCATCCAACCTGATTGGATAATAGAAGCGAGGGATGAATGGAAGAATGATGAAAACATGTGGACTCTCATTCAAAGGTTGCAACATGATTCCAGTGCATTAGATACATTTACATGGAAAAATGATTCACTATGGTACAAAGTTCACTTATATTTATGTAAGAACTCCCAACTCAAACAAAAGGTACTATTGGAATTGCACACCTCTCTGGTAGGAGGGCACTCGGGATTTTTGAAAACCTACCATAGGATCAAGAAGGATTTTTTTTGGGATGGCCTTAAAACTGATGTTCACAGGTTTGTGGCAGAATGTTTGGTTTGCCAACAAAATAAGGTGGAAAAAATTAAGACCCGAGGTCTTTTACAACCATTAGCCATCCCAAGTTAGTGTTGGGAGGTGTCCATGGATTTCATCACAGGGTTACCGAAGTCTGAAGGAAAGAGTGTCATCATGGTGATTGTTGATAGATTGACCAAGTACACACACTTTTTTGTAGTCTCTCATCCCTTCAAAGCCAATACAGTTGCCACCTCATTCATGGAGATAGTTAAAAAGCTACATGGAAGCCCAAAGATTATTGTAAGTAACAAAGATCCCGTCTTCACTAGACATTTTTGGACATGATTATTTTCTTGGTTGGGTACTCAATTGGCTCATAGCTCATCTTATCATCCTCAATATGATGGAAAAACCGAGATAGTGAACACATGTTTGGAAGGATACCTTCGTTGCTTTGTCTCTGATAAACAAACACAATGGTTCAAATGGTTGCCCTTGGCAGAATGGTGGTATAGCACTTCCTTTCATACTGCAATAAAAATGACACCATTTATGGAAATATATGGACACCACCCTCCTTCCATCACTTCTTATCTAAAAGAAAAATCTAAGGTTCAAGCAGTGGAATATCACATCGAGAATGAACAACAAGTTCTCTAAATATTAAAGGACAACCTGACCATGGCACAAAGCCGCATGAAACAACAAGCAAATTAGCATCATAGTAAAATAAGTTTTGAAGTAGGGGATTGGGTGTTTTTAAGACTACAACCATACAAACAAATGTCCCTCAAGAAAGCCAAGAAGGATAATCAATTATCACCAAAGTATTATGGCCCTTATAAGGTGTTGCAAAAGATTGGTACTATGGCATACAAATTGGAGTTGCCTGCATTTTCACGAGTACACCCAGTTTTCCATGTTTCATGCTTAAAGAAGGTTATAGGTGACAAGATCCCACTTCAAACTATATTTCCATAACTTGACGAGGAAGGAAAAATCATATTGGATCCTGAATCTATCACTGACACAAGAATTCACTAGCTGAGGAATAAATCCATTTCAGAGTATCTTATTAAGTGGAGGAAGGTACCTGCTGAAGATTCCACCTGGGAAGATGAGTCTTTTATACAGAAGCATCCAGAATTATTCAAGCATTGCATAAAACACTTGTCTGAAGTTGAGGGACATGTTAAGACCTAAATAGTGGCACATTACCTCTTTATTAGGGCATATTACATTAGTAATGTTATTTTATTTATGTCGGATTGGATCCATTAGTTGTAATTGTACCTCCTAGTCTCCTATATATACCAAGGAGACCTTTTCATTTGGAATCATCTGGTATTTGGAAATCTATGTGGTGTATAAGGAGGTGGCCCCCTTGAAGAGGCTTATTATCTGAAATTATCTCTTTTTCAAGGCGTTGAGTACTTATTCTGAGGTTTTTCTATGCTATCTTGGTATTTGTTTCCTAACAATCCTCCATTGTCTCCAATTGACTCTTAAAGCCTAACAATGTATCCTCTATTTGAGTTTGAATAGTATCTATCCTCTATTCGAGTTTGAATAGTATCTTTGAAGATTTTGATTTTTTTATCAAGCATTGCCTCAAGCTCTATTTGGGGTTTTAAGTCTCTTTCTTCACTCCTTTTTGCTAATGATTCTAACTCTATTTGGGGTTAGGCATCTCTTTCTTCTCTCCTTTTTTCTAATGATTCCATATAATCATAAAGGTTCTCTAGGGTGACTTTGGAGGGCCTCCCCCTCACATGTTGACTTTTTGAAATAGGTGGTGGAGTGCTCATATTGAAAAGAAGAGAAAAAAAGTAACAATTTTTAATTTGGATTGACTTTAAAAATGGAAAATTATTTTTTAATTGACAATAATGATATTAATTATTGTCACTCAAATCAACTTTTACTTATTAAACTTACAAAGAAAGAAAAAAAGAGAGAGTATATTTTAATTCTATTGAAATCTTTTTTCAAAACCTCAGAGAAGTTCCCCTCACCCAGTAGAGAAGTATTATGGTTCACATCATCGAGAGTAACCACAAAGATTATTCCCGTAAAAAAAAAGTAAAAACCACAAAGAAGTATTCTTCCCCTTGAAAATCGCAGAGATATCATGTTAGAAATAAAAAGATCTCTCTTTCAAAACCACACATAAATATTATTCCCGCACCCCAAAGAAGTATTATTCCTGTTCAAAACCTCACCGCAAAGAAGTAAAGAATTATTATTATTATTCGTGTTCAAACTTCACGACAAAGAAGTATTATTCTTGTTCAAAACAACAAAGAAGTATTATTCCAATTCAAAACAATAGAGAAGTGAATGAGAATGAGGATGGAGGGAGTTAATATGCAAAACATACCCTCATTGTGAGATTGAGGAAGTAAGTATGTATATATATAGACTTATACACTTTAATTAACTAACACTTATTTATTTATATATATATATATATANTAGTGAGGTATTATTTTTTTAATGTTATTGAAAAATTATTATTATTTATTTTTAATAATTAAAATAAAAATATACTTATATTAAATATTTTAAAAAATATATTTTACAAAAGTAAGTGTATGAGAAAATTAATTGGTAAAGTTTTCTTTATAATTAATATAGATTGATTTTAATTTATTTTGATGGTGGTGGTGGTTATTTACAAAAGTAAATGTATGAGAAAATTAATAAATTGAAAAATAAAAAGGCATTTTTTATTTTTATTTATTTTTATTTTTTTTTATAATTAATATAAATTTATTTTAATTTATTTTGATGATGATGGTGGTGGTGGTTATAAATGTTCAGTAAAATCAACTTTAATTTGTTGAAATAAGGAAACTATTTAGTTTACTTTAAAATCTTATTTTTATACTTAAAAAGCTGAAAAAAACATTTCTAAAATTTTGATGAGTTAAAAAGTTAAAGAGATTAGTATTGAAACAAATATTTTGAAATTAACATGTAACATAGATATATTAAAACATTTTAAAAGGTTGAAATTTTTGATCACATCATTTTAATAATCATCCAACTTTTTACTTTACTATAAAGTTCATAAAAATAATATTAATAATATATATGAAAAATTGTAATTTTATATTTATATTTATAATACAAATATCAAAACAAATTGTTTTATAATTTTAATAAATAAAATTAAAACAATTTTTTAATATTATAATAAAAATAAAATAAAATTTATCATATTATTTTTACTAATACAAAATTAATAAATAAATAATTCTAATTAATTAAAAAAAATTCAACACCATGTAAATCTCAATCCTGAACCAAGTAAAAAAAGGTATCTACACCATATAAATTTACTAATAAGTCTTAACAATATAATTTTTTTATTTTTAGTTGGTGAAATTTCATTTTTATTATTATTTAAATTGCAGTTTTGAATGCATCAGTGATCCAACACCCATAAAAACTTATAATCCAGTCAAATTGCATAATCTTAACAACTAATATATGTAATTCCATCATTTTTTTTGAATTTCTAACCAATTTCTTAACAAAATTGATCTAAAAACACAATTAAAAAACCCAAAAAATTCTACCATATAGAATACTGCCAAATATTTATTTAAAAAAAAAATTAAACATAAAGTTATCAAAGCTGGCTTTCCAAAGCAATGTTTGGGGTGACAGCATAAAAGCACACCTCACCTTCCAGGAAGTTGCATGGGTAGTTGGCTCTTTTAAAGTTTGATTTTGACCTAAATCTGGCAAGTAATTGTTGAATTTGCATATTTATATGGTTAAATCTGTATATATAGAGTGCTCTAAGGATTTTTCAGCACTCGTAATCCATTTATACATATAGAAATGCAATTTAAACAACATAAAAATTACAATTTCACTTAGTTTAATATAGACAGATTCAACCAAAAATACCAAAACATAAAACCTTTAAACACCGTTCGTTTCATGGTAAGTGAGCACATTATTGTCATTATTGCCTTCAGTAAATTCAAATATGGAAGTGATCAGAAAGTCCATCTATCCATGGAAGTTGACTTCCCAAATCTAGTCTCTGATGTATGAAGTGCAACACACCACAACACAACACAACACAACACAAATGCACACATCACACAAGGATAAGTGGTAAGCAAACACATTGGTGTTATGACTGTTTCTAAACATTAAAATTATGAGAGTACGTCTATCTAGGGAAGAGGAATTCCCAAATCCATAGGTAGAGGACTCATATCCATATGTGATAGGGTTTTGAAATCATCCTAAATTTAATCATCTCATAATTTTCGCTATAAAATATTTTCTGTAAAATTTTAGACCCTAAAATCCAGAGGTTATTCATAGTAGTTATCAAGGTATCTGTGATAAAAATTTTAGCTTCTTTTTTATATTATTATTTTAGATACACCATGTGCAAGATAGGGTATCTGACTAGCCTCAAAATAGGTCTTCCGTGTAAAACAATGATATCTTCTTCAGTGAGTATCCAAATTAAATGAGACTAGTTGCATTGAACAGTGGAAAGTCTGTAGTATTTCTGGTACAAGTTTCAGAATCAAATATCATATATTTTGATCTTGGAACGCTTTACAAGTACTCTCTCCTAGAAGGGACAAAATTCAGCAAGATGTGGGGAAGTTACCACTAATTCCACTTGGCACATCCAATTTTGATCAGACTTGTGGAATTGCAGAGAAGCCGTATTAGAGATGCGTGCACAAACACATTTTCAGACCCAAAAGGGATGTAATTTTGGAGATACAGTAGAAGAAATATCATCTACCAGAACCACCTCGAAATCAAGGTTTAAAAGTGATACTTGGACAACATGCCACCAAAAAAGGGAAATTATACACAAATTAAACCTCCAGACAATCCTACTTGGACTCTTGATGAAGGTGAAGAAATGTGCAGAGACATAAATGATTTACAAAATAAGACATTAACAAAAGATGAACTACAAGGGATGATGGATTCAACTGAAGCTAAGTTGGAGGAAATAATGGATACTAAGATGGAGCGTTTAAAAAGGGAGATCATGGAAGGATTGAAAAATCTTCTAATAGAGAGGACACCTGAAAGTGAAAATGTATCCCATGAAATTCATGATCAGGAAAAAAAAAATATGAATCAAGAATGGATAAACTCCAACTTTGGGTTGAAGACCAACCACTTTCCTAATATCGATATGAGGAAGTTTGATGGCAAGGATCCAATCACATGGATACTTTAGATGGAGCAATTATTTGATTTACATGATGTGCCACATACACAAAAGGTACAAATTGCTTCTTAATATTTAGAACCCAATCAATTTGTGTGGTATCAATGGATTTGTTCTCGTAAATCACTCTTCACTTGGACAATGTTCATAGAAGAAATGATAGCACACTATGAGGATACAAAGAGCAATACCTTCTTTAGCCAATTGATAAATCTCAAGAAAAAGGGTTCAGCTGCAGAGCACATTAAGAACTTCCAAAGATTGAATATAAAGGTAATGGATATTCCTGATGAGCACCTAATTGGTGTATTCATAGGAACTTTATAGGATAACATTCAACATGAGGTTCACCTTTGGGAACCCAAATCATTGGAGAATGCATTCACGGTGGCAAGAAATGTTGAAAGTAAAAATATGGCTATGGCTACTAGAAGGACCACTCCTAACATCTATCGAGAGAATAATGTTCCATCTTCTAAAACACATCAACCTAAAAGGTTGACACCTCAACAATTGGAGGAAATAAAAGCAAAAGGTTTATGCTTTAATTGTGATAGCAAGTACAGTAAGGGACATAAGTGTGGTGAGAAGAAATTATTCTACATAGATTGTGAAGAGGAAGAAGAACAAGAACCATCTCAAGATGAAAATGTAGAAGTGATTTCTTTTGAAAAGTTGACTCCCATGATATCATGTAATGCATTGGCTGGAATTAGCACTCCTCAAACCCTCAAGATCAAAGGATATATCAAAAAAAAAGAAGGTAATAGTACTAATTGATTTTGGTAGTACTCATAATTTCATTCACTATAAATTAGCCAAAGATCTCAATTGCTTTGCATATCCATCGCCATAGTTTCAAGTAATGATTGCAGATGGAGGAACTATCAATTGCTCAGGAAAATGCAATAAGATCAATATTACTAAGGGGGAATATGTAATGAATAGTCCAATGATTTCTATACCCATGGGTGGTGCTGATGTCGTACTAGGAATCCAATGGTTACAATCATTAGGAATAATGGCTTTTAATTTTCAAGAACTTTTCATGAAATTTTCATTGGAAGGAAAATAAATGGAGTTAAGGGGTATCACAGGGAAACCCGATAAGGTGATAATCTCTAATGGCATGACAAAATTATTGAAAAAGGG
>ML794429.1:292118-307710 GCA_009831015.1 Picea engelmannii | reverse complement strand
TATATATATATATATATATATAAAAGAAAGGTGTGGGGAAAAACTAAACCCTAATCATGACATAGCTCATTACAAGAATATGAGACAACAATCATCAAAAGGGTTGCTCACAACTTGAGTGTTTATTTGTTCCTAGTGTTCCTTAAATATATTGGTGGTATGAAATATTATAATGCTACCAAAACCCTAGATAGTGTTAGCGAGGGGGGTTTCTTCTATATTTAAACAATAGTTTTGGGTGGGATTATTGAATACACTTTTAAGATGGTTCATCTTAGGGTTAAGGTATTGTTTTCCCAAATCCATAAGGAATAGTTCAAAGTGACCAAGTAAACAACCAAGTTGTAAAAGTCATAATCACATCTCCATTCAAAACATATTGCATTGGTCTTAATCCAAGGCACCTTGTCACAATCCATAGCCCAAGTCACACCCAAGTGGAGACCAAACATTTCTTACATTTCTGAAAAAAAAAATTAGAGATTTCTATCTTTCTTGTAATATTTTCTGAGAGTAATCTTTGTATTGGTGGCATATATGGTTAACCAATATTATGGTAAACAACTTTGCTGGAAAACTGATAGGGATGAGGGATTTGTTGTAAATGGATTAAATGGTTTGTAGGCATGTATTAATGTTAGCATAGAGTGATGAATGGTGATGAGAAGGAATCCATTAGGTATAGACATGGTAATTGAGATGAGCATGGAGGAAGAATGCTTGGAATTTTTGGATGATGTGCTAGAGGGTCAATGAATTTGGACAAGCCTCCCTTTCAACCCAACTAGAAAATCTTTGTATTCGAGGAGGAGGCTCCACCTGGGGTCTCACCCTTTGGAGGAGGAAATAGTGGCTATCATTGGTGGGTTGGATTAGGCACTTTCTAACTAGGTCTCCAAGGTGGAGGATTGGACGAAGGAAGGCTGATGGGACTTGCTGAAAATTATCCCGAGGCCCTTCAATTCAAGGTAGGTATATTAATTGCAAAGTATGCTAGTATAAATCACATAGATCCTCAACAATTAAACCCAATGACAGATAAGAACATATCTTTAAATTATCAACATGATGGACTTGGTACCACTATTCTTTTTGTTGATTCTTTGAGAGACTTTGAACTCCCTTACTATAGTTGAGTTGAAGGAAATGAAGTTCAACAAGAGGTAGGGTTTATTGGAGAGTTTCTATAACATAAACATATGAATGGTTCATCTGTTGCTTATGCAAGGGGTTTAGGGTCACAGATTCTATAAGGTGAGAGGAAACACAAAAGACACAAACTTGTATTAAAAAAATGCAGGAACCCGTCAACCTAAATTTGGGTGTGAAATCTAAGATAAATGAAATTGTGGAATTGGAATGATGGAACTTCTAGGTCATTTTCTAGGTAGAAGGATGATAAAAAAATGTTTAAATCACTAGACCAAATCCAACTTATATCCCATCGTTAGACAGATTACACATATCATGACGATGGAAAAGGGATGGTTGGTATGGATCTTTAGGGCCATGTAAAAGGTTGATAAAATCATTCATAAATGATAGAAGTGGGGTTATCAAACTTGTTTTCTTAAAAAATGGCATGCCAACTTCGATGCTTGGTCTACTTGAGTGGATATCCTCTGAGTATGGGTT
Organism: Picea engelmannii; assembly: GCA_009831015.1. NCBI lineage: Eukaryota > Viridiplantae > Streptophyta > Pinopsida > Pinales > Pinaceae > Picea > Picea engelmannii. The sequence goes on along the minus strand of ML794429.1, from coordinate 306,075 downwards.
ATAATTACAGGACTCTAGTTGGTCATGAGGAAGTATTTGAGGAAATGGGGAATGTTGTTGGTATATATTATGAAGCTGATTACTCTTTCTATGAGATATGGTATTTTGGAATGGCCCGGATTCTTGTGGGTTCAGAGACTAGTAAAGGACTAATGAAGACTATGGTCATAAAAAGAGGAGTAAACCTTTTCCATCTAACCCTAGATTATGAAGGAATACCCTTCAGGAGTGGTTGTTGCTACATGTATGGGCACCTAGTAGTTGACTAGAATTATCCAACTCAGAGGAATATTTGGGCTCAGAGGAAGAGAAGTAGATGAAATGTTTGGAGGAGGAACATGATAACTTCTTGTAATCAAATATGGAAGGAATAATTGGGGGGAAAGGTATCCATTGGTTGTCCTTGGGATACACCTTAGGAAGTATAAAATCATATTATGATCATATGCCAATGTAAGGAACTGATTTTGGATGTTATCTATAAAACAAAAAGGTTTTGTTTCCACATTCTGGAAAGTCATTAGAGTCACTTTCTCCAAATAAAATAAAATCCTCTAAAAATTTAATTTTTGGGACTTGGGGATTAGAGGTAGAATCCAAAGGATTGGATAAGTCAATTTATACCCATGCTTTTATAAATAAAATATGAAATCCTGCAACCCTCATACCTATAACCATGATCGAAAATCCATTGGCATATGAAAATTCCCAAGTAGGGGCCCCTGGAAATCCAAGCCTAGATAGAGAGGTCTCAAAGACATTATGAGATACAAATCCATTAGAATCCATGAAATACAATCTCATAGATAGGATTAAAGGTAATTTTGATTTCCCTCAGAAGGTGGAAGGGGGCCTAGGTTTCCTTGAAGAGAAAGGCCAAAAAAAAAATCGAAGAGGAAGGAAGTCCTACATGTCCATGGAAGAAAAACAAGCTTCTTTAGAAATAATATGTGGAAAACAATTATCCTTGATATGCTCTCAGATAAAATTCCCCTTGTGAAGGTCTAAAATGATTTTTCTTTCCCTAAGAAGGTCTAAAATGATTTTTCTTTCCCTAAATTATCGAGGGCTGGCCAATACCTCAAACAAATTGGCCATAAAAAGGATAATAGAGACAAAGAAGATTATAGGTAGGAAAATAAAGCCAAGTTTATTGTATATGAAGGAGTCAATTACTTCTCAACCCTTTTCAAAGAGTACTCTTGGGATATAATCGTTGGTATTAAGGATATAAAACTCCTTTACTAGATTTGTTAATCATGAGGATAATAAGGAGTTGATGAAATAGGTTGGAAAAAAATAATTGCAACAAATTTTATAGATCTTTTGAAAGGAGAAAATTCTAAGGCTAGATGGCCTTCCTACATGGAATTATTGTTTAATCTATTATGAATTTAGATAAGAAGACTTAAGAAGGGTGGTGGATTCTACTAGAATCATAGGCAAAATTCTTAGAGCTTATAACACAACCTTTATAGCATTGATCACCAAAGAGTATAATCCAAAAACCTTTGAAAACTTTAGGCCAATATCCTTATGCAACTTTTTCTATAAAATTATCTTAAAGGTCATTGCTAGAAGATTGAAAAGGTTTTCATCAAAAAAAAATTTGGAGGATAATTTGGCTTTTTATAGGGGAAGACAAATCTACCAGGAGTTGGGATAGCACATGAAAACATTCATTAAATCAAGTTCAAGAATAAAAAATCAATGGTAATTAAAGTGTACCTCTCCAAAGCATATGAGAGGGTAAGTTGGATTTACCTTAGACTTATTCTTATACACTTGGGTTTTTATCATCAGTTTGTTGTTTGGGTGATGAGCTACATTAATTCAATATCCTTTTATATCTTAATCAATGGGACACCATCCCCTTTATTTAGACCTAGAAGGGGTCTTAGATAGGGGTTCCCCTATCCCCTCTCCGTTTCCTTTTAATTTTTGAGGGGTTTTGTAGGTTAGTAAAAGAAGCTTGAGAAAATGACAGTTTCAAAGGGGTAAACATTGGAACATCCTATAATATCACACATCTACTATTTGTGGATGATATCTTGATTTTGTGTGAACACACAAGAAGTCTAATTGAGAAGTTTAAAAGTATATTGATTTTATTCCATAAAGCAACATGTATGACTATAAACCTTGAAAATATATACACTATCCTTGTGGGGTATAACTGGGTAGGAAAAGGACTATATTATTCAATTACTTCCCTATTAGTTGATAGACCTAGATCATGGTTTGAAGCACTTGGGTTTCTATTTGAATCCAATAATGTCAAAAAAGTGTGACTAACAATGATTGATTGGCAAAGTGGAAAAGAATTTAAATACATAGTGTAATCAATGGCTTTCCAGAGAGGGATGTGCAATGGTAAAAGTTGTAGTGGAAGAAATTCTAGCATAATGGATATAACTTGCCTGGAATTTGTTACAAATTTATCTAGTTAGGTAGTTAAAAGAAGAACGAGTTTTTTCGCTTCATGGAAAAAAATGAGATTTACCAAAAGAAAATGGAGGTTGGGGTCTAAAAAATCTCTTTCTCGTCTCCAAGGCACTTGTATCAAAAAAATGTATGGAGATTAGTTCAAGGTAAATGGTTGTGGGTTCAATTAATACTATCGAAATACATTGCCCCTAATTTTGTAGAGGATTGGGTAAGGAATCCAACAAAACAAGTTCATAACTGGTCTAAACCCATGGGTAGGTAGAAAGGGTTTGCACAAACTACTTCCTTGGGAGGAGATTGGGCTAGGAGAAGAACATGAGGCATGGAAGACATATACATATTAAAAGAAAGTAATGTCAAACTTAGAGAAGATGATGACTCGTTGTTATGGTCACTTAATCCAACTAGAAAATATGTGAAATCGAAATAGGTGACAAAGTCTTGAGGAAGAAAGAGAGGGACAACTAGTATGGAAATCAAAATGTCCTTCAAAAAATAAAATTTTCATGTGGTTAATTTTAAACAATAAGGCCCCCACCTAGGAGGTGCTATTGATAAAAAACTTCAATTGACCAAGGTGGTGGAGATTATTTCAACAAGTAGAAGAAACCATTCTAAATTTAATTATGGACCATCCTTATATAAAAAGAGTTATGAAAAGAGGTAGAAATAATTATTGGATTATGAAATGACAAGAAAAGTGAAAACATGAAAGAAACATTTAGATCATGGTATGCAAAAAAGGGTACAAAGAATATCAACGCCCTTCCTTCAACATATCTTGGAGAGTACTACTAAGCAAGAATCTAAAGCTATTTAAAGAATCTAAGCACTAAATATATTAAAGTATATTTATCTTCAAATCAGTGTTTCTTTCAAAGTTGGGATGGGTTAGGAAACTAACAGTTTTTATGATGGCTGTTAAATTAGTTTTGAGGTTAACTTAAAATTTTGGTGTATCACAAATTCAAATATTTGATGACTTACTTTGGTTATTTAATGATTGCAAAGAATAATTTCACTTTACATTCATTGTATTATAATGTGTAACTACTAATGACAACTTTCTCATATATCTCTTAGCCACATATATACATGGATATGAACAAAATAGTGGATGAACTATTAAAAAATGCATTAAGACTGAATCAAAGAACAAAATAGTGGATGGACTATTAAAAAATGCATTAAGACTGAATCAAAAAACTCAAGGATTATATCCATTTTCGAAGATAAACACACACCTAAATATACTCATGAACCTGGGCTCTAATTATACACTTCTAAAAAATTTTTGTTTAAGAAAAAAACAATTTCAAAGTTTTTAGTTTGAATGAAATAATTTATATGGTTTTTTTAGTGACTAGAAATACACTTACACCTGATATTACTGTTTTCTGTTATGCAAAAAGAAATGGAAATATGAAAGATCTGCTTTGTCAAATGACTTTAGTGGGCTCTTGAATGCCTTTGCATATGACCATGTAATATAATTTTGTATATACTGAAGGATTTTTTTTGGGAGGGGGGCTCTATACTAATTCAAATATAATAAACTTTAAAACGATTACGAGATTTCCCTTCCTTTACCAGGGCTATGACTCCCAGCCAATTAGCACTAATCCTTGCTAACATGACAGTCTCGATGGGGCCTTCCAGTGCCATACCAGACAACTCTAGCTTGCTTACAGTTTCGGCACTTGTCAGTGGTCCACTAGTTATTTCACTATGCTTTCATTTCCAAATAAAATGTTTCAATACTTCTCAGTAGTTCGTTGGTTTAAATATGTCTTCACTTCACAAAAATATATACAATGCAGGAAAACAGAAGATGGTACGATGGAATCGTCTGAAAAGCCAGATGAGATTTGTTCTCAACGCAACGCAATGTCGAAAAACAGAAGATGGTCTGACAGCACCACACTGTCGATCTCATCTGACAGAGAGCAAGCAAGAAGTTGGCTGAGGATTCACTACAGCATATTTATTTTGAGTTTTATTTATGTTATTATTGAAATTGAATTTGGGTGGGGAGGATAATAATCATTTTTCACAACCATCCAAGCTACACCCAATTGATTATCACAGAATATTATTTTGTATGTTATATTATTTCAAATTTTTACACAGTGATCAAACTTATTATAATTAGTTTTCAATTAGTAGTGGGCACAGTTTTATTGACTGTTATCCTTGAATGCAAGCTGACTCATCACCATTATTCAAGAAAAACCATACCATCTAGATTAATCTTAATTCGTAAGGGGGAAAACTTTCACTTCAATTAGAGATCTGTGAATCTTAAACAATTAACTGTTTCCTTACTTCCAAAGAAAAAGAAAAAATCTTAACCAAATAAAAGTAATTTTAATTCATACTCTAAAACCATATATTATCTCAAACTTGCCACAATATGTAAATTTATTATTTAATTATTAAAAAATTGTATTAAGGTTTAGTTTGAAAAATTAAACTTAACATTTCAAACACCTTCTTTCACAATAACAATGACCTTGCATCCACCAAAATTTAAGTTTGAATTAGTTGCATGACAGCTCCTAATCACAACCACTTAACGACACAAAAAGTAACCAACGTAACCAACCTAAACTGTAGAAAACTTTGCTTCGATGTGAATAATAAGTATCGATCTGACTAAGCTCCAGAGTCCTCATGATTCTGTTTTCCGATAGTTGTTGAAACTCATCTCAAGCAGAAACGACAGTGCCTTTCATCATTTTTAAAAATTCTATCCTATATTTTTGAAAATTACAATTTTTTCATACAGAAACAATAATTTGTTTAGAATAAATTAGAATAATTTCCACGAGTTTAAAATCTTTTGTGCATTCACTAATGTGTGTGCAAATTATGACAGTCCATCAGTCAACTGAACTGGTATTGTTATTTGAATGGATACTAATCAATTTTGATATTTCTGTGATGAGAGAGGTTATTAGAATTACTTGGAAAATCCAGTTTATAATAAAAAACAAATATGGAAAAAAACTCAAAATAAAAACTCGGAGGATATAGGGAAAAAAATCGACAATGGAATAAATGCGACTGGAAAAAAAATCGACAATGGAATAAATGCGACTTAATGCAAAGTCATAATATATAAAAAATTAATACTAATGTAATTAGTTAAATTTGGCCAGTTTATTAGATAAAGGTTATTGAACGATCAGGCCAAGGAAGATGAATTAAATAAGAAATAATTCATATAACTGATTAAAAGGATATTTGATATTGCTGTATTTTTATCCAAAATGCAAACACATTAATTAAAATATAAAAAATCAAATAATTTATAATATTAATTAAAATATAAAAAATCAAATAATTTGTATTACTGGTTAAGTCTGATGACGAGAGAAATGCGATGTTGGTATCTTCTGTGTATCGCTGATGCCAATGCAAGAAACAAAATATGAAAAATTAAGTCATAATTTTTTCAATTAAAATAAAAATGAAAATTAAAAATTTATATGATTGATGAAATATGCAGCTATAACTAATTAATCAATTATATTTTAAAATTTTAAAATTATATTTGTTGATAGAAGAAATAGCTTTTCAGTAAATTGGATTTATTTTTGGTAGATGAAAGGAATAATGGTTATCCTATTCACCTAAATTCAATTTCCTCAATGCAAATATTCAACTAAAAACAAGTATATTGTTATAATGACTTGAAACTAGTTAGTTATCATTGAAGTCTGTTATCATTAGCCAAAGCTTTATATAAACTTTATATTCAGTTAATTTTTTTTTCCAAAATGTAATCAAAATTCTATAAGATTCAACTAAAAATAAATATATTGTTATAATGGCTTGAAGCTGGTTAGTTATCATCAAAACATGTTATCATTATAAAGCAGGTTATCAGGAGAGATTTACATAACTTCTAATCAAGTAAATTTTGTACTAAAATGTAATCAAAATTCTATTCTGTTACTGATAGATATTCAACTAAAAACAAATATATTGTTATAATAGCTTGAAGCTGGTTAGTTATCATTGAATAGTTATCAGTGAAACAGGTTATCATTATCAATCAAGAGCTTTACATAAACTTTATAATCAAGTAAATTTTGTCCCAAAATGTAATCAAAATTCTATACTGTTACTGATACTTCCAGAAGGTAATCAAAATTCTATACTGTTACTGATACTTGATAAGGTAATCAAAATTCTATACTGTTACTGATACTTGATAAAACAGACATTATGGTGGATATCAACATTTTAAATAGTGACTGTAAAGATGAACATGATCAATCCAGCGGAAGGTTTATTGTTATGATTTCTCTGAGAATCTGTATAAACAACATAATAATTATTTAAAGTAACCTGGCTTAATGGAATGTCGAAAAAATAAAGATTGTATCATAATTACGCAACTCCCCTGCTATCATCGATCTCGGGGTTTTTTCCAAACCGAAGCTCAAGGTCCACCTTACTATCTTCTGTCCCTTCCTTATTTATTTTCTCTTCATGGCCCGTCGGATCTTGAAAATTATGCCAAGCACCATTATCTTCAATGTAACAAGAAAAAAACGGAATCAAGAAGTTACGCTACTCCCCTGCTGTCATCGATCTCGGGTTTTTTTTCCAAGCCGAAGCTCAAGGTCCACCTCACTGTCTTCTGTCCCTTTATTATTTATTTGTTCTTCCTGGCCCGTTGGATCTTGAAAATTCTGCCAAGCACCTTCATTTTTAATTTTCTGTTTATGGTCCGTTGGATCTTGGAAATTATGACGAGCACCGTCATTATTTATTCGCTTTTGACGGCCCGTTGGATCTTGAAAATTATGCCGAGCACCATTATCTTCAAAGAAAGAAGGTAAAAACGGATTCGAGGAAATATCTGTTATATTGTGCAGCCATAAGGGCCGAGATGGGGCGCGAGGACGAGAGATCGGAGTAAGCCCGCAGTGTTGATCACCGGAGACGATGGGAGCGTTATAAGCGGATGCCGTCTGATCTTCGGTAGCGCCGGTTCTGTGCACGGTCACATGAGCGTCTGGCGGGACACTGGAATTGTTATTAGGAAGCAGGGAGCTTCGCTCCATAAGGAGCGCACGGTCTCTCCGGTGCACATTCATGTGACCGCCCAGAGCCTGGGCAGATGTAAACCCTCTTTGGCAGAACATACATAAGTAGGACCTTTGGGGCCAGGTGGATCCTGATTCTTCCATGCGAACAACAACTATTCCTCTCCTCTGATTCAAATACTCAAATTCATTCAGGCTGGCGTTGCTGCATGTAGCACCTGGGGAAAAACTGACGAGTAGCAAGGGTTATTAATGGCAGTGCAAATCTCCCATGCCTGCATTAAGGAGCCGTCGACATTAATGGCAAACAACTATCAGTTTCTTGGTCGTCATCCAGCAGAGAGGTAACGAGAAGATGAAGGGAAAATAAAGAAATTAGAATGGAAGAAATGGCACCGACAGACGACAGTGACGACTTCGTCGACATTTATATCCGTCGGAGTAACAACCATTTCGCTTGTGAAAGTGTTTTCAAGCTCTTCTTCCTCTTTTGCTATCAAATCCTCTCGTTGATCCCTTCCTCTTTTCACCCTTCGCAACAGCACTACCCACTTTTGCTGTCAAATCCCTCCCTCCTCATCCGAACCTTTCCTCCTTGATGCACCACCCTCCACAACAACACTTCCATGCATTTTCATTATAACAACCCTAGACACAAATCTCATATCAAACTAACAACTCGGACGGGAAGTGACAGCTAGAATTTTCTTGTCAAACTACCTACTTTTTTTTTGGGTAAAGGATGAAGAGATATTTAGAGATTTTATTCTTTGAATGAGCACTATTTACAAGTGGTTCAATCAAAGATAATTTTTAGTGCATTTAAATAATTAAAATTCACATTTGAAAATTCATCAAATTGACTATTTTTTGGTTTGTTAAATGTAAATGAAATTTGAAAACTGAATCAAATTTCAGAATTTTTGGATTAAAAGAAGTTTTTAATGATTAAAAATAAAAAATTAATAAAAATTAAAATGTAAATGAAATTAAAGATATAAAAAAGTGAAATCTAAATGAAATTAGAAAAATGAGTCAAATTTAAGAATTTTTGGACAAAAGGAAGTTTCTAATGACTAAAAACAAAACATAGATGTAAAAAATGGACTTTGTAATAAAGTTGAAGTGGAGGTTGAGGTTGTTGTTACATTTGTGAGTTAAAAATCATTTTCATTGTCACATTTTTAATTATAAAAATAATAGTAAAATAATGGTTTCCCAATTATGAAAATAATAGTAAAATAATGGTTTCCCATGATATTAGTTGCTATTTTTTTAAATTGTTTTTTTTAATTGAACGTTGTAAGTTGTTTTTTTAAATAGTTTTAAGAATGTGGCTTCTAAGTCAGGGTACTAGTTCACTTGGTAAAAACAATTCAAAACATATGTTTTATGGATTTATAAAATTATCTCTATTTTTAGAGTTAAATATCCCTTGTATGAAACATAGTATACTAGGATGACTCATAGTGGGTAAAGGAAAGGGAAGACATTTTTTAACATATATACTTTAAAGTTGTTGTTGAATTTGGAAAATTAATGTCCATTTTCCTATCATTGAATGGTAAGTAGGGATCACTTACTATGATTTATTAGCATAGATTTCTGGATTTCAAAACGTGAATCTGAAAATCTATGCTATAAACCAACACACTTTAAAAGCCTAAAAGAATAGATTGCTAAATTGTCGTCTATTTGAAAAGGTTAGATGCAAAATTTCCAGGATGATCTTCCATTGATAAAATGTTTCAAAACAATGAATCTGGAAATCTATGCTAATAAACTAACACACTGTGAAAGCCTAAAAGAACTTACTATGATGTTAGAGTCGAGTGTTGAGTGCCAAGATTCAAATGCACATAAGCAACATGGAAGTATGGAGGCTGATGGAAAGAATGCCTACAATGTCTTAGTCGAGAGAATTGTAGCAATCTTGGTGGAGAGAAAACCCATTACAATGTTGCATGAGAAAGAAAGCCATTTTAGGAATGAAGTGCACATAACCTTCTTTGGGTTGTTGTTGTAAACTACTACATAAGCCCTACCATAACCATTATTGCAAAGTATCATAATGCATAATTTTGTTTTTTAGGAGTGACATTTCTACTACAAGGTGAGGGTGACATGGTTGAGAAATTACCATCCATACTTTATGGTTACATGCAAGTGAGATTAAAGGATGGATAGAGAATAACGTCTTCTTTGTCTTTGTTTCCAAGCCTTTCTCTATTGAATTTTCATATTCATAATCCAACCTGGTGGAGTAAATGCCAAGACTGAAGAAAGTTGTCATTAGGGAAATATTGGCAAGGTGTTTCACACTATAGGAAAATCTATTCGAACCTCAATAGGAATACACCAAATGTTATCATGCTATATACTTACTAAATGCTATCTATGTGCAATTCCCATGATCTACCAACAATCCACCCTAGGCTCTAAGAATAGCACAACAACCTATCCACAATCACCATTAAGTCACAATATACCCAAGGCAACTTCTTCTTGGCATATAATGATACCATGTCACAATGTATCACTAAGATATAGTGATCCCATTTAATCACTCAGAAAATTAATTAACTTGCACTCAATGGTTCTAGAATGAAAAATTTGACATAAGAGATGAGCTGGGAGAATAATACCCAATGAATGGGTCTGTAATTCTATTAAATAATCTTGAACGAAACATTACACATGCTTACTTCTCTCCCACAACTAACATTCTCATGCTCAGGGAGTTTACTTATACAACAAACAGATGGCCTGATTCTCACCCTTGCTTAGAATTGAATCTCCTTAAAACATGAACATCCTAATATCAACCTAAAATATTTCAATTTCTTATCTAAATACTAAAATTATAAATTCAACAAGATTGTGTGGCAATGAGGAAACCTACTTCCTCTTTTTGAAATGAAACCCGAGACCTTCTAGAGGCCAATTACAAATTCATGATTTTGAAAAGATGTTTTAGCATTAGACTCCCAGGGAACAAAAGATTTGTTCATGGATCCTTCCCATGAATGCTATACCATTTATTTTTCCACTTGATTTTGCCCTTCTTCTTCTTTTTCACTATCTTGTGCCTTAGATAGTTGTTTCTCCCATCTTAAAGGTGCATCTGTTTCATTTTCTACTAGTTTATATATTATATTTTCTTGTTGTTCACTTGGTTTACTACCATAGATATATTCACCAAATTGTGCTAGAGTGATTTTCCCTTGGAGTTTGAATTACTTTTTGATCCAAGAGGATCCAAGAATGCTCACAGAGGTCCAGGAGGATCCAGAACGTCTACAGAGGTTCATAATGGTTCATAAATGCTCGAAATTAGACTATCTCAAATGCTCTTGAAAACACTATCAATGTGTAGAGCTTGGAAATAGCTTCCAATAATGCAAAAATTGCCTCAAAAGGAGTTCGTATGCAAAATTTATGAGTGGTCAAAGTTCCAGTCAAACTAGGTAAAGGGTCAAAGTCAACATAGGAGGATCCAGAACATGACCGTAAGGTTGACATGTGCAACATGAGCATACAGGTCGTACAGTGGTGACATGGAAAACATGTGATGTGGCATATTGGTTGGTAGCTCACTTGACAGGTCGTACACGCTAGATGGACAAATCACATGGTGACATGTGGCAAGTAATAGCCAATGAGAGGCCTCCATGTGGTGACCTCCCATTGGCCAATATTGGTTATAGTCTATCAAAATACTATGGGAGTCGACATCAATGAAACCCGCGACCTCCCAAAGTCTTAACAAAGACTCCATAACCATCATACCCCACGCATGTTTCTTAACTTGTCATGTTTTAAAATTTATTTGAATTTGTATTAAGTTCCATTTGGGAGGGGTTTGAGGGGTCGAGGGCTAGCCCCCAAACCATGGTATATATGTTAACACATGAGACCAATTCCATAAGCACATGGGGCTAACAAACTTTGGATGAACACTATTTACAAGTTATTTACAAGTGGTTCAATCAAAGAGAATTTTTGGTGCATTTAAATCATTAAAATTTACATTTGAAATTTCATCAAATTGACCTTTTTTGGTTTGTTAAATGTAAATGAAATTTGAAAAATGAATCAAATTTCAGAATTTTTGGATAAAAAGAAGTTTCTAATGATTAAAAACAAAACATATATAAAAAGTGAAATGTAAATGAAATTAGAAGAATGAGTCAAATTTAAGAATTTTTGGACAAAACTAAGTTTATAATGACTAAAAACAAAGCATAAATGTAAAAACTTAATTTTGTAATAAAGATGAAGTGGAGGTTGAAGTTGTTGTTACATTTGTGAGTTAACAATCACCTTCATTGTCATATTTTTAATCATGAAAATAATAGTAAAATTATGGTTTACCATGGTATTCGTTGTTTTTTAAATTGTTTTTTTTTAATTGAACATTGTAAGAAGGTGGTTTCTAAGTAAGGGTACTAGTTCACTTGTTAAAAACAATTAAAAACATATGTCTTTAGAGATTTATAAAATTATCTCTATTTTTAGAGTTAAATATCCCTTGTATGAAACATGGTATATTGGGGTGACTCATAGTGGGTAAAGGAAATGGAAGAGAATTTTTAACATATAAACTCTAAAGTTGTTGTTGAACTTGGAAAATTAATGTCCATTTTCCTATCATTGAATGATAAGTAGGGAGCACTTACTATGATTTCTAGATTTCAAAAAGTGAATATGGAAATCTATGCTATAAACGGTCCAGATTTATGAGCGAAATGAAAGGAATAACAGGCTGAATACATTAACACGGAGATATAGAGAATAAAAAAATATATCCAGTGAACAATGAATTCTATTGAATAAATAAAATAGGTTGAAACTATAAAACTACATAACTGAAAACAACTTGCTCGAATGGTGGTAGCTATCTCTGAGAAGAGATGTGACTGCTACATGCATCTGTTTGATAAAAAACATTACAATGAGGCTCCAAAGGCCTTTTTTACATTACTCATGACTGCCAAAATCTAGACATCCAAAAACCTAACCCTAAGAGATGAAACGCCAAAAGTTATGTGGGTCCCGATGGGTAAGTTGGTATCTCAACTTCCCAAGGTCGTAAATTTTGCATACGATCTTCATTTTAGGCGTGTGATAGCCCATTGGAAAGGTATTTCGAGAAATACACATTATGCCATCAAAATCTAACTCTGTCTATAGTTTGACTGTGGAAATCCAAAAAAACACTGTTTAGGGCCCCAAAACAACCATAGAAGTACAAAAAGATGTATTGACATGAAAATTTGTAGAATAATCCAGTTGGATTAGGTGGGCGGCCAACAATATCCACCGGGAAGCTGTGTAGGGCTTCATACAACCCTGAAAATGTAGAACCCACAATTGCAAAGAATTACACAACAACATGTTAAACTAACAACTATCAAGAGTAGTCAGTTGGAATAGGTGGGTGGCCACCAATATCCACCTAGATTAGTCCTCCCCCCTTAGGAAGCAATGGTCTCCATTTCATTGAGTGACCCCATCAGGTGAGGAAACTTCTGTTGAATTTGGCCTCAGGTGAGCCACTTGCCTTGGTGTAGGAGTTTCCCTACCTTGAAAACCCAATAAATTTGGATCCTTTATTAGCGAGTGCCCTTGATCTGTGTGTCCACTATCTAATAAGTGGATGCATGTTCCATGCAGTTAGGGTTGAGCTCTGTTGGTGTCAATTGTTCTGCAATCTATGAGGTGTCCAATAATGGTGGAAAATATGGCCGAAGGAGGTCAACATTGAACACCGGATGCAAGCAAAGGAAGGGTGGGGTGTTGAGCTCAAAATCATTGCTACCCACAACCTTGGTGATAGTGTAAGGCCCATAGTGAAGTGGGCAGAGCTTCTGCTGGGGCCCTGTAAGGTGCTCTTTCTGCAAATGTAACCAGACCTTGTCTCCCACTTGAAACTGGTGTGGTACCCAGTGTTGATCATGGTGTTTCTTGTACTTAGCATTGGCTTTATACAAAATCTCATGGAGTTGTTGGCAGATGTGTTGAATCCACTCAATGTACCTGGTGGATTTTTCCACCTTAGACTAAACATGGGAATATTCTTCCTGTGTGGTTGCAAGAGGTATTGCAACATCAATGGGACCCAAGGGTTGGAATCCTAGCCCCACCTAAAATGGGCTATGGCCAACGGAGCTATGGAGAGCCCTGTTGTAGTTGTGTTGAACATAGGGAAGACTCTCATCCCATGTACGTAGATGCTTAGAGTTGTACATGCGCAAGATGCACACAATCATATGATTGACGACCTCTATATAACCATCGGTTTGGGGGTGGAAAGTAGTGGATTTAGTGAGCTTAGTGTCCAACAATGACCAGAGACTTGACCAAAATGTGTTGAGGAACCTGCTGTGATGATATGAGGTGATGGTCCATGGTATCCCAAAATGTACCCACACCCGTTTGAAGAAGAG
>ML794429.1:271078-290717 GCA_009831015.1 Picea engelmannii | reverse complement strand
ATGGGGCCTTCCAGTGCCATACCAGACAACTCTAGCTTGCTTACAGTTTCGGCACTTGTCAGTGGTCCACTAGTTATTTCACTATGCTTTCATTTCCAAATAAAATGTTTCAATACTTCTCAGTAGTTCGTTGGTTTAAATATGTCTTCACTTCACAAAAATATATACAATGCAGGAAAACAGAAGATGGTACGATGGAATCGTCTGAAAAGCCAGATGAGATTTGTTCTCAACGCAACGCAATGTCGAAAAACAGAAGATGGTCTGACAGCACCACACTGTCGATCTCATCTGACAGAGAGCAAGCAAGAAGTTGGCTGAGGATTCACTACAGCATATTTATTTTGAGTTTTATTTATGTTATTATTGAAATTGAATTTGGGTGGGGAGGATAATAATCATTTTTCACAACCATCCAAGCTACACCCAATTGATTATCACAGAATATTATTTTGTATGTTATATTATTTCAAATTTTTACACAGTGATCAAACTTATTATAATTAGTTTTCAATTAGTAGTGGGCACAGTTTTATTGACTGTTATCCTTGAATGCAAGCTGACTCATCACCATTATTCAAGAAAAACCATACCATCTAGATTAATCTTAATTCGTAAGGGGGAAAACTTTCACTTCAATTAGAGATCTGTGAATCTTAAACAATTAACTGTTTCCTTACTTCCAAAGAAAAAGAAAAAATCTTAACCAAATAAAAGTAATTTTAATTCATACTCTAAAACCATATATTATCTCAAACTTGCCACAATATGTAAATTTATTATTTAATTATTAAAAAATTGTATTAAGGTTTAGTTTGAAAAATTAAACTTAACATTTCAAACACCTTCTTTCACAATAACAATGACCTTGCATCCACCAAAATTTAAGTTTGAATTAGTTGCATGACAGCTCCTAATCACAACCACTTAACGACACAAAAAGTAACCAACGTAACCAACCTAAACTGTAGAAAACTTTGCTTCGATGTGAATAATAAGTATCGATCTGACTAAGCTCCAGAGTCCTCATGATTCTGTTTTCCGATAGTTGTTGAAACTCATCTCAAGCAGAAACGACAGTGCCTTTCATCATTTTTAAAAATTCTATCCTATATTTTTGAAAATTACAATTTTTTCATACAGAAACAATAATTTGTTTAGAATAAATTAGAATAATTTCCACGAGTTTAAAATCTTTTGTGCATTCACTAATGTGTGTGCAAATTATGACAGTCCATCAGTCAACTGAACTGGTATTGTTATTTGAATGGATACTAATCAATTTTGATATTTCTGTGATGAGAGAGGTTATTAGAATTACTTGGAAAATCCAGTTTATAATAAAAAACAAATATGGAAAAAAACTCAAAATAAAAACTCGGAGGATATAGGGAAAAAAATCGACAATGGAATAAATGCGACTGGAAAAAAAATCGACAATGGAATAAATGCGACTTAATGCAAAGTCATAATATATAAAAAATTAATACTAATGTAATTAGTTAAATTTGGCCAGTTTATTAGATAAAGGTTATTGAACGATCAGGCCAAGGAAGATGAATTAAATAAGAAATAATTCATATAACTGATTAAAAGGATATTTGATATTGCTGTATTTTTATCCAAAATGCAAACACATTAATTAAAATATAAAAAATCAAATAATTTATAATATTAATTAAAATATAAAAAATCAAATAATTTGTATTACTGGTTAAGTCTGATGACGAGAGAAATGCGATGTTGGTATCTTCTGTGTATCGCTGATGCCAATGCAAGAAACAAAATATGAAAAATTAAGTCATAATTTTTTCAATTAAAATAAAAATGAAAATTAAAAATTTATATGATTGATGAAATATGCAGCTATAACTAATTAATCAATTATATTTTAAAATTTTAAAATTATATTTGTTGATAGAAGAAATAGCTTTTCAGTAAATTGGATTTATTTTTGGTAGATGAAAGGAATAATGGTTATCCTATTCACCTAAATTCAATTTCCTCAATGCAAATATTCAACTAAAAACAAGTATATTGTTATAATGACTTGAAACTAGTTAGTTATCATTGAAGTCTGTTATCATTAGCCAAAGCTTTATATAAACTTTATATTCAGTTAATTTTTTTTTCCAAAATGTAATCAAAATTCTATAAGATTCAACTAAAAATAAATATATTGTTATAATGGCTTGAAGCTGGTTAGTTATCATCAAAACATGTTATCATTATAAAGCAGGTTATCAGGAGAGATTTACATAACTTCTAATCAAGTAAATTTTGTACTAAAATGTAATCAAAATTCTATTCTGTTACTGATAGATATTCAACTAAAAACAAATATATTGTTATAATAGCTTGAAGCTGGTTAGTTATCATTGAATAGTTATCAGTGAAACAGGTTATCATTATCAATCAAGAGCTTTACATAAACTTTATAATCAAGTAAATTTTGTCCCAAAATGTAATCAAAATTCTATACTGTTACTGATACTTCCAGAAGGTAATCAAAATTCTATACTGTTACTGATACTTGATAAGGTAATCAAAATTCTATACTGTTACTGATACTTGATAAAACAGACATTATGGTGGATATCAACATTTTAAATAGTGACTGTAAAGATGAACATGATCAATCCAGCGGAAGGTTTATTGTTATGATTTCTCTGAGAATCTGTATAAACAACATAATAATTATTTAAAGTAACCTGGCTTAATGGAATGTCGAAAAAATAAAGATTGTATCATAATTACGCAACTCCCCTGCTATCATCGATCTCGGGGTTTTTTCCAAACCGAAGCTCAAGGTCCACCTTACTATCTTCTGTCCCTTCCTTATTTATTTTCTCTTCATGGCCCGTCGGATCTTGAAAATTATGCCAAGCACCATTATCTTCAATGTAACAAGAAAAAAACGGAATCAAGAAGTTACGCTACTCCCCTGCTGTCATCGATCTCGGGTTTTTTTTCCAAGCCGAAGCTCAAGGTCCACCTCACTGTCTTCTGTCCCTTTATTATTTATTTGTTCTTCCTGGCCCGTTGGATCTTGAAAATTCTGCCAAGCACCTTCATTTTTAATTTTCTGTTTATGGTCCGTTGGATCTTGGAAATTATGACGAGCACCGTCATTATTTATTCGCTTTTGACGGCCCGTTGGATCTTGAAAATTATGCCGAGCACCATTATCTTCAAAGAAAGAAGGTAAAAACGGATTCGAGGAAATATCTGTTATATTGTGCAGCCATAAGGGCCGAGATGGGGCGCGAGGACGAGAGATCGGAGTAAGCCCGCAGTGTTGATCACCGGAGACGATGGGAGCGTTATAAGCGGATGCCGTCTGATCTTCGGTAGCGCCGGTTCTGTGCACGGTCACATGAGCGTCTGGCGGGACACTGGAATTGTTATTAGGAAGCAGGGAGCTTCGCTCCATAAGGAGCGCACGGTCTCTCCGGTGCACATTCATGTGACCGCCCAGAGCCTGGGCAGATGTAAACCCTCTTTGGCAGAACATACATAAGTAGGACCTTTGGGGCCAGGTGGATCCTGATTCTTCCATGCGAACAACAACTATTCCTCTCCTCTGATTCAAATACTCAAATTCATTCAGGCTGGCGTTGCTGCATGTAGCACCTGGGGAAAAACTGACGAGTAGCAAGGGTTATTAATGGCAGTGCAAATCTCCCATGCCTGCATTAAGGAGCCGTCGACATTAATGGCAAACAACTATCAGTTTCTTGGTCGTCATCCAGCAGAGAGGTAACGAGAAGATGAAGGGAAAATAAAGAAATTAGAATGGAAGAAATGGCACCGACAGACGACAGTGACGACTTCGTCGACATTTATATCCGTCGGAGTAACAACCATTTCGCTTGTGAAAGTGTTTTCAAGCTCTTCTTCCTCTTTTGCTATCAAATCCTCTCGTTGATCCCTTCCTCTTTTCACCCTTCGCAACAGCACTACCCACTTTTGCTGTCAAATCCCTCCCTCCTCATCCGAACCTTTCCTCCTTGATGCACCACCCTCCACAACAACACTTCCATGCATTTTCATTATAACAACCCTAGACACAAATCTCATATCAAACTAACAACTCGGACGGGAAGTGACAGCTAGAATTTTCTTGTCAAACTACCTACTTTTTTTTTGGGTAAAGGATGAAGAGATATTTAGAGATTTTATTCTTTGAATGAGCACTATTTACAAGTGGTTCAATCAAAGATAATTTTTAGTGCATTTAAATAATTAAAATTCACATTTGAAAATTCATCAAATTGACTATTTTTTGGTTTGTTAAATGTAAATGAAATTTGAAAACTGAATCAAATTTCAGAATTTTTGGATTAAAAGAAGTTTTTAATGATTAAAAATAAAAAATTAATAAAAATTAAAATGTAAATGAAATTAAAGATATAAAAAAGTGAAATCTAAATGAAATTAGAAAAATGAGTCAAATTTAAGAATTTTTGGACAAAAGGAAGTTTCTAATGACTAAAAACAAAACATAGATGTAAAAAATGGACTTTGTAATAAAGTTGAAGTGGAGGTTGAGGTTGTTGTTACATTTGTGAGTTAAAAATCATTTTCATTGTCACATTTTTAATTATAAAAATAATAGTAAAATAATGGTTTCCCAATTATGAAAATAATAGTAAAATAATGGTTTCCCATGATATTAGTTGCTATTTTTTTAAATTGTTTTTTTTAATTGAACGTTGTAAGTTGTTTTTTTAAATAGTTTTAAGAATGTGGCTTCTAAGTCAGGGTACTAGTTCACTTGGTAAAAACAATTCAAAACATATGTTTTATGGATTTATAAAATTATCTCTATTTTTAGAGTTAAATATCCCTTGTATGAAACATAGTATACTAGGATGACTCATAGTGGGTAAAGGAAAGGGAAGACATTTTTTAACATATATACTTTAAAGTTGTTGTTGAATTTGGAAAATTAATGTCCATTTTCCTATCATTGAATGGTAAGTAGGGATCACTTACTATGATTTATTAGCATAGATTTCTGGATTTCAAAACGTGAATCTGAAAATCTATGCTATAAACCAACACACTTTAAAAGCCTAAAAGAATAGATTGCTAAATTGTCGTCTATTTGAAAAGGTTAGATGCAAAATTTCCAGGATGATCTTCCATTGATAAAATGTTTCAAAACAATGAATCTGGAAATCTATGCTAATAAACTAACACACTGTGAAAGCCTAAAAGAACTTACTATGATGTTAGAGTCGAGTGTTGAGTGCCAAGATTCAAATGCACATAAGCAACATGGAAGTATGGAGGCTGATGGAAAGAATGCCTACAATGTCTTAGTCGAGAGAATTGTAGCAATCTTGGTGGAGAGAAAACCCATTACAATGTTGCATGAGAAAGAAAGCCATTTTAGGAATGAAGTGCACATAACCTTCTTTGGGTTGTTGTTGTAAACTACTACATAAGCCCTACCATAACCATTATTGCAAAGTATCATAATGCATAATTTTGTTTTTTAGGAGTGACATTTCTACTACAAGGTGAGGGTGACATGGTTGAGAAATTACCATCCATACTTTATGGTTACATGCAAGTGAGATTAAAGGATGGATAGAGAATAACGTCTTCTTTGTCTTTGTTTCCAAGCCTTTCTCTATTGAATTTTCATATTCATAATCCAACCTGGTGGAGTAAATGCCAAGACTGAAGAAAGTTGTCATTAGGGAAATATTGGCAAGGTGTTTCACACTATAGGAAAATCTATTCGAACCTCAATAGGAATACACCAAATGTTATCATGCTATATACTTACTAAATGCTATCTATGTGCAATTCCCATGATCTACCAACAATCCACCCTAGGCTCTAAGAATAGCACAACAACCTATCCACAATCACCATTAAGTCACAATATACCCAAGGCAACTTCTTCTTGGCATATAATGATACCATGTCACAATGTATCACTAAGATATAGTGATCCCATTTAATCACTCAGAAAATTAATTAACTTGCACTCAATGGTTCTAGAATGAAAAATTTGACATAAGAGATGAGCTGGGAGAATAATACCCAATGAATGGGTCTGTAATTCTATTAAATAATCTTGAACGAAACATTACACATGCTTACTTCTCTCCCACAACTAACATTCTCATGCTCAGGGAGTTTACTTATACAACAAACAGATGGCCTGATTCTCACCCTTGCTTAGAATTGAATCTCCTTAAAACATGAACATCCTAATATCAACCTAAAATATTTCAATTTCTTATCTAAATACTAAAATTATAAATTCAACAAGATTGTGTGGCAATGAGGAAACCTACTTCCTCTTTTTGAAATGAAACCCGAGACCTTCTAGAGGCCAATTACAAATTCATGATTTTGAAAAGATGTTTTAGCATTAGACTCCCAGGGAACAAAAGATTTGTTCATGGATCCTTCCCATGAATGCTATACCATTTATTTTTCCACTTGATTTTGCCCTTCTTCTTCTTTTTCACTATCTTGTGCCTTAGATAGTTGTTTCTCCCATCTTAAAGGTGCATCTGTTTCATTTTCTACTAGTTTATATATTATATTTTCTTGTTGTTCACTTGGTTTACTACCATAGATATATTCACCAAATTGTGCTAGAGTGATTTTCCCTTGGAGTTTGAATTACTTTTTGATCCAAGAGGATCCAAGAATGCTCACAGAGGTCCAGGAGGATCCAGAACGTCTACAGAGGTTCATAATGGTTCATAAATGCTCGAAATTAGACTATCTCAAATGCTCTTGAAAACACTATCAATGTGTAGAGCTTGGAAATAGCTTCCAATAATGCAAAAATTGCCTCAAAAGGAGTTCGTATGCAAAATTTATGAGTGGTCAAAGTTCCAGTCAAACTAGGTAAAGGGTCAAAGTCAACATAGGAGGATCCAGAACATGACCGTAAGGTTGACATGTGCAACATGAGCATACAGGTCGTACAGTGGTGACATGGAAAACATGTGATGTGGCATATTGGTTGGTAGCTCACTTGACAGGTCGTACACGCTAGATGGACAAATCACATGGTGACATGTGGCAAGTAATAGCCAATGAGAGGCCTCCATGTGGTGACCTCCCATTGGCCAATATTGGTTATAGTCTATCAAAATACTATGGGAGTCGACATCAATGAAACCCGCGACCTCCCAAAGTCTTAACAAAGACTCCATAACCATCATACCCCACGCATGTTTCTTAACTTGTCATGTTTTAAAATTTATTTGAATTTGTATTAAGTTCCATTTGGGAGGGGTTTGAGGGGTCGAGGGCTAGCCCCCAAACCATGGTATATATGTTAACACATGAGACCAATTCCATAAGCACATGGGGCTAACAAACTTTGGATGAACACTATTTACAAGTTATTTACAAGTGGTTCAATCAAAGAGAATTTTTGGTGCATTTAAATCATTAAAATTTACATTTGAAATTTCATCAAATTGACCTTTTTTGGTTTGTTAAATGTAAATGAAATTTGAAAAATGAATCAAATTTCAGAATTTTTGGATAAAAAGAAGTTTCTAATGATTAAAAACAAAACATATATAAAAAGTGAAATGTAAATGAAATTAGAAGAATGAGTCAAATTTAAGAATTTTTGGACAAAACTAAGTTTATAATGACTAAAAACAAAGCATAAATGTAAAAACTTAATTTTGTAATAAAGATGAAGTGGAGGTTGAAGTTGTTGTTACATTTGTGAGTTAACAATCACCTTCATTGTCATATTTTTAATCATGAAAATAATAGTAAAATTATGGTTTACCATGGTATTCGTTGTTTTTTAAATTGTTTTTTTTTAATTGAACATTGTAAGAAGGTGGTTTCTAAGTAAGGGTACTAGTTCACTTGTTAAAAACAATTAAAAACATATGTCTTTAGAGATTTATAAAATTATCTCTATTTTTAGAGTTAAATATCCCTTGTATGAAACATGGTATATTGGGGTGACTCATAGTGGGTAAAGGAAATGGAAGAGAATTTTTAACATATAAACTCTAAAGTTGTTGTTGAACTTGGAAAATTAATGTCCATTTTCCTATCATTGAATGATAAGTAGGGAGCACTTACTATGATTTCTAGATTTCAAAAAGTGAATATGGAAATCTATGCTATAAACGGTCCAGATTTATGAGCGAAATGAAAGGAATAACAGGCTGAATACATTAACACGGAGATATAGAGAATAAAAAAATATATCCAGTGAACAATGAATTCTATTGAATAAATAAAATAGGTTGAAACTATAAAACTACATAACTGAAAACAACTTGCTCGAATGGTGGTAGCTATCTCTGAGAAGAGATGTGACTGCTACATGCATCTGTTTGATAAAAAACATTACAATGAGGCTCCAAAGGCCTTTTTTACATTACTCATGACTGCCAAAATCTAGACATCCAAAAACCTAACCCTAAGAGATGAAACGCCAAAAGTTATGTGGGTCCCGATGGGTAAGTTGGTATCTCAACTTCCCAAGGTCGTAAATTTTGCATACGATCTTCATTTTAGGCGTGTGATAGCCCATTGGAAAGGTATTTCGAGAAATACACATTATGCCATCAAAATCTAACTCTGTCTATAGTTTGACTGTGGAAATCCAAAAAAACACTGTTTAGGGCCCCAAAACAACCATAGAAGTACAAAAAGATGTATTGACATGAAAATTTGTAGAATAATCCAGTTGGATTAGGTGGGCGGCCAACAATATCCACCGGGAAGCTGTGTAGGGCTTCATACAACCCTGAAAATGTAGAACCCACAATTGCAAAGAATTACACAACAACATGTTAAACTAACAACTATCAAGAGTAGTCAGTTGGAATAGGTGGGTGGCCACCAATATCCACCTAGATTAGTCCTCCCCCCTTAGGAAGCAATGGTCTCCATTTCATTGAGTGACCCCATCAGGTGAGGAAACTTCTGTTGAATTTGGCCTCAGGTGAGCCACTTGCCTTGGTGTAGGAGTTTCCCTACCTTGAAAACCCAATAAATTTGGATCCTTTATTAGCGAGTGCCCTTGATCTGTGTGTCCACTATCTAATAAGTGGATGCATGTTCCATGCAGTTAGGGTTGAGCTCTGTTGGTGTCAATTGTTCTGCAATCTATGAGGTGTCCAATAATGGTGGAAAATATGGCCGAAGGAGGTCAACATTGAACACCGGATGCAAGCAAAGGAAGGGTGGGGTGTTGAGCTCAAAATCATTGCTACCCACAACCTTGGTGATAGTGTAAGGCCCATAGTGAAGTGGGCAGAGCTTCTGCTGGGGCCCTGTAAGGTGCTCTTTCTGCAAATGTAACCAGACCTTGTCTCCCACTTGAAACTGGTGTGGTACCCAGTGTTGATCATGGTGTTTCTTGTACTTAGCATTGGCTTTATACAAAATCTCATGGAGTTGTTGGCAGATGTGTTGAATCCACTCAATGTACCTGGTGGATTTTTCCACCTTAGACTAAACATGGGAATATTCTTCCTGTGTGGTTGCAAGAGGTATTGCAACATCAATGGGACCCAAGGGTTGGAATCCTAGCCCCACCTAAAATGGGCTATGGCCAACGGAGCTATGGAGAGCCCTGTTGTAGTTGTGTTGAACATAGGGAAGACTCTCATCCCATGTACGTAGATGCTTAGAGTTGTACATGCGCAAGATGCACACAATCATATGATTGACGACCTCTATATAACCATCGGTTTGGGGGTGGAAAGTAGTGGATTTAGTGAGCTTAGTGTCCAACAATGACCAGAGACTTGACCAAAATGTGTTGAGGAACCTGCTGTGATGATATGAGGTGATGGTCCATGGTATCCCAAAATGTACCCACACCCGTTTGAAGAAGAGATTGGCAATATCTATCGTTGTGATGCTCTTCTTACTAGCTATGATAATGACCATCTTCGTGGACTAATCAACCACCACAAATACACAATCATTGTCATGATTGGTGGATGGAAGGCTAGACATGTAATCCATTGAGATGGATTCCCAAGGCCTCTCGGGAGTAGGAAGAACGGTGTATAAGCCTTGCTTGTTGATGGTTGGCTTGGCAATGGTATAGGAAGTGCAAGATCTGATATACTTGCTGACGTCTTGTCAAAGTTTTGGCCAATAAAAATGTTTATGTAGAATGACCACATTTTTCTCTACGCCAAAATGTCCTGCCATCTGAATGTAGTGAGCCTCCCAAATCAACTTTGTACGCTCGATTTTGGAAACACAAAGGTGTCTTGGATGGCATAACAGTCCATCATGGATGCGAAAATCAGTGACATTCGCTCATGTATCCGAGAGCTGATAGGTGGTGGTGAAGTCAGGGTCACGCTGATAAAGTTGGGGCCACTCAGATGCCTCATGCCCACAAGAATGGAGCAATTTGGTGAGTGCAGCAATGGGAGGGAGACTGAGGCAGTCAATGAAACGATTTGTGCTCCATGTTTTATACTTGATGTTGAGATGGCACTACTGTAGGCATGTGGACCACTTTTGATGGTGTTCATTATGCAAATTCCCCTATGTCTGTATGACCTGTAGAGGCTTGTGATTAGTGTGGATGATTTCCTCCTTTCCCATAATGTAATGTTTCCATTTACGATAGACTTTCACAATGGAATACATTTCTTTGTCATAAGTAGGGTATTTCTAGACATTATCTAAGAGTGTCTCACTAAGGTATGCTACTTGATGACCATGTTGAGTGAGAATTGCACCTACAACATAGACGGAGGCATCAGTCTCAATCCTGAATGATTGTTGCAGATCAGGTAAGGAGAGTGCTGGAGATAAGTAAAAGTGATGCTTCAGATCATTAAATGTTTGTTGTTGTGTCTTCCCCCATGCGAACTTTGCATTGCCACCTCCCTTGGTTACTTGGTTGAGGGCCCATGCAATATGGGAGAATCCCAACATGAACCTTCGGTAGAAGTTGGCAAGTCCCAAGAAGCCTTGAAGCTCGGTTAGTGTGGTCGCGGCTGGCCAATCACGAATGACTTGGATATTCATTGGATCCACATGTACCCCATGCTCATCAACAGTGTAGCCCAAGTATTGGAACCTTTTCATGGAAAATGAGCATTTTTCCAAGTTGGCATATAGCTTGTGATGCCGCAGAGTGCCCAAAACCTAGTGAATATGAAGCATGTGCTCCTCCTAAGTTTTGTTGAATATGAGGATGTCATCTAGATATACCACCACAAAAGAGTTGGTGAAGGGTCTCAATACATCATCCATCAATCTCATGAAAGTTGTTAGTTCATTTGTTAAACCAAAGGGAATGACCAACCATTCGAAGAGACCTTCTTTAGATTTTAAATTTGTCTTCTATACAAAAATTGGTTCGATGGGAACCTGGTGGTAGCCATACTTTAGGTCAATCTTACTGAAGAACTTTTCCCCCTTGATTTGGTCAAGAAGGTCATCAATTTAGGAAATTGGGTACCGGTTCCAGACTGTGATTTTGTTTAATTCTCTATAATCAATGCAGAGCCTCCAGGTCCTGTATTTCTTATGCACCATCACAATCGGACTTTCACAAGGGGAGGAGTTAGCTTGGATGTGCCCCTTTTGAAGCAACTCTTGGATTTGGCACTTGATTTTGTTATTTTTCATCAGCGAGAGATGATAAACTGGTCCATTAGGAAGCGATGCACTGGGGGTTAGATCAGTTGGATGCTTGACTTGGCTGTGCATCGATACCCCAGTGGGTGAGGAGAATATGTCTTTGTACTCTTCCACGATCCCTTCCATTTGATTATTCTACAAAGAGAGGCTCTGTGTAGAGGTCATGGATGTGGTGGCGACCTTTTGCTTATTGCAAGCATAGATCACAAAGAAAACGAACTTCTCGGTCTATGAAATGACCTTACTACATTGATTAACAAAGATTAAATAAATAGCGGTAGGCAACACTACCTATGGTATCTTGTACAATTGTCTACCCAAAGTAATAATAACACTGAGGGGTCTAGACTCATTGTCACATACCCACTACGGCCTAATAGATTTTTTTCTTTTTTTTTCTCCTTTTTCTTTAGGGGCAGAATCCCCGAGTTCCTACAAGGTCCTAGCACAAGCTATCTCTTCCTGTTGGACCCTTCACTAAACTAATCCACCGGTTCTTTCATTGAAAACCTGTCGTGTACAAATCAAGCACCAAGCGCGAGCTTCACCTCCATGTGATCATCGGTTATGACCCCGAACCAAGCCAAGATGCGCCTTTTGCAATTCATGACTCAGCGATGCCCAAGAGTCAAGTCCTTCGACTCTTTGAACCTCGAAGCCTGAAATTGTACCTTCTTTGAGATCGATGGTTGTGAATCCCCCCCTGATCCGACGGTCCTGGCCATATTGGGATTTCGGTAACCAGGAGTTTGAAATGCAAGCGAGTTGAGTCTTTCGACTCTTCAAACCTCGAAACCCAAAATCGTACCTTATTGTACGAGATCCGATGGTCCTTGATGATATGGATCCAATGGTCTAGATCTCTTTGGATTTTTGTGAATCGGGAGTTCATGATGCAACAACTCAAGAACTCCTATCACTCAAATCCTCGAATTCTGATATGGGAATTCGTGTAGGATATCAACGAACCTCGTTGATCTGGATCTGATGGTCACTATCCCTCCTGAGCTTAAGGGAATTAAAGGACACTCAACCTTAACCCCCTTTCTATCCTACGAGATCCAATGGCTTATGGGGTTTCAGAGCTTTCCTCGAACTTTGACTGCTCACCACGCGTCTCCTCCGATGGACAGTCCAGATCCTTCCGGAGTTTCATGAACCAGGATTTCATGACTTACGAAGACGAGGGATCTTCCCCTTTGGCCTCCCGGGTGCCGAAACACCGAAATGCCGAAACTTATTCACACTAAGTTGATTCAGAGTTTCGCATACCGAGACTTCGCGACTTGCGATGACGAAGGGTCTTGCCCTTTGGTTTCCTGGGTGCCGAAACGCTGAAATGCTGAAACCTATTCACACTCAGCTAATTCAGAGTTTCGCATACCAGGACTTCACGACTTGCGACGTCGAAGGATCTTTCCCTTTGGTTTCCCTGGTGTGGAAATGATGAAATGCAAAAATCTATTCACACTAAGCTAATTCGGAGTTTTGCATACTGGGACTTTGCGACCTGCAACGATGAAGGGTCTTTCCCTTTGGCTTCTCGGGTGCAAAAACGATGAAATGTCGATGAACGGGTCTGAATACTCCAGGACTTTCAGGACGTTGCCAAGTCCACCCTTCTGCTTATGCAAAGGCTAGGGTCGATGAGCAATAGAGCTCTGACAGATCTTTCAGAGGGTTCTTGGGTAAATTATCCCTAGGCTTGGTGACCTGACTAAAAATGCTTCCTGAGTCATCGAGCTACAAACTCTGTGGTAAGGGTAAAGTAAACTCAAGGGTTTACTCTCATGGAAGTCCTTTCAAGGGACTCACTCCGACTCTGGAGTGCAAGGAAACTTCCCGAGAGAAGTTCCTTCGGGAAATTAAACCAGGGCATCATGCGAGCCAAGTAGATAGGACAATTCTCAAGGGAACGGAATCGTATTCTGAACCTACTCATTCCATACATAGACCGATTATGGTCATATAAGTATAAGCATGTATCCCATGTCTCCAAATCAAAACACAGGCAAACACTTCCATATTGAAACCATTTATGAGAGTATAAACATGAGCATGCATTCGATTCAAAAATAAAAGACATAACACTTATCAGAAAACACCAGGTGTGACGCGACTGCTGAGAGGGGTGCTCGTTTCCACCCAACCGTAGGCTCAGTGACTCCAAATGGATTTACCACTAGCCACCGCTGAGCTAGACCATGATGCTTGAGGTTCAATTTTCTACTTCCAGCTCAACGGAAGTTAAGGACGAAGGTTACTCTCCTTCTCCTCTGTTTGGAACTCCCTGTGTTTCCAGAATTTCTCTAGTTCTTCCCCGCGATCCTTGTCATGCACGTTCTCTCTTCCCCCTTACCACACTTCCTCTCTTGCCTTTTTCCTCTGCAAGATTGTGTGTGGCACGAATTTCCCCATCCGTGGTCAAGTCTGGGAGTTGTTACGGATGGGCGGTTCACCCCCATCCCCTCATTAACTCTTGAGGAGCCTCCCCACCTACCAATCTGATGGGAAATCCATTCTAAGGTCAGAGAGTTTCTTTGGTCTTTGAGAAAGTAAAACCAGTACGGTACTGGCTCGGTGGAAGTTAACACAACCATTCCAGGTCCCTTTCACCACCTCTCATTAGCTATCGTGGTATCTTTTAGCACATCCCCCCTCCTAGCAGCCATGCAACACATATTCATAACATAATTTACATTCATCGACCTTTTATAAAAAGGTCCGTCAAATCAAACATTCACGTCTTTGAGTTTTCCATAGTTCTTGGCCAATATAGTTATTTTTACAGACTGGGGGAAATAGGGTGTTACAATTCCCTCCCCCTTAAAGGAACATCATCCTCGATGTTCTATCTATCAATATGACGTGTATGTACATAAGTGAACAAAATCAGATATGCCTGTTTCATGGCATCTTCCATTTCCGAGGTAGCCTCATCCGAGCCAAAATGTTTCCACTGCACCTTGACCTTTGCAATGGTTTGGTTCCTGAGTGGGGTTTCCTTTCTATCCATTATGCATTGAGGTTTTGGAAGGAATTCTCCCTACGGTTCCACCTGGATCACAGACAAGTCAATTATATGATTAGAATCATGTACATATTTCTTCAATAATGAAACATGGAAAACATTATGTGCTTTTACTATGGGAGGAAGTGATAGCCTATAGGCTACAGGTCCCACTCTATATAGAAATTCAAAGGGTCCACAATACCGAGGTGCCAACTTGGCACAAGCTCCCATCCTCAGGGAACTCTTCCTGGGTCTAACTCTGAGATATACGTGGTCTCCTGTCTTGAATTCTCTTGGAGTTCTTTTTCGGTCGGGGTAAATTTTCTGTCTGTTTTGAGCGACCTTCAGATTCTGTTTTATCTGAATCACTTGTTGTTCCATTTATTTTAGCATGTCGGGTCCAATAGTAATTTTGTTTACGGGATTACTCCAACTGACTGGAGTGTTGCACGGTCTACCATAGAGGACTTCAAAAGGACTTGTCTTCAGGGATTCTTGGTAGCTGTTGTTGTAGGCGAATTCCACTAGTGGCAGGTAATCTTCCCACTTCTTGGGTTGATGCATTACATGCATTCTTAGCATGTCTTCCAATATTTGGTTCACTCTTTCCATCTGTCCATCAGTTTGAGGATGATAGGCTGTGCTAAACAGTAATTTGGTCTCCAGACCAACCATCAATGATTTCCAAAAGTTGGAAGTAAATTTCGTGTCTCTGTCAGACATGATCTCTTTAGGCATGCCATGTAGTCTGAATATCTCCTTCATGAATATGTTGGCGATAACTACTACCTTGCAAGTCGATTTGACGGGGATAAAATGGGCAGACTTGCTTAATTTATCCACCACCACCATGATGGTGTCATTTTGTTTGGTCGATGTTGGTAATCCGGTGATGAAGTCCATGGAAATGGTTTCCCACTTCCATTCCGGGATTGGTAGAGGTTGTAATAATTCTGCTGGGTGCCGGTGTTCTTCTTTAACTTGTTGGCATTCTAGGCACTTAGCTAAATAGTTAGCTATGTCTTTATTTAACCCATGCCAATAAAATTGTTTCCTAGTGGCTTTGATCATCTTTTGATATCCCGAGTGACCAGTATATGGTATTTTATGTAGTTCATCCATTATGAACCTCTTCAAGTAGTCGCAATCTGGAATATACAATCTGTTTCTGTAAGTTAGTAGACCTCCATCTATCATCTGGTAGCCTTCATACTTTATTCATGTGGGTTCTTGATCCAGGTATGAGGTCATGGTTTGGAAGAATGTGTCTGTTTCTTGTGCATTCCTGACTCTTTCTTTGACATTCGTCTCGCAGGTGCTCACTGCTGCTAGGTGAATTGTTTTCATACTTCTGCTAAGGGCATCGACCACCTTATTTTCCTTTCCTTTAACATGTTTGATTTCAAAATCAAACTCACTAAGGAGGGCCATCCACCTAGCTTGTCTGGAATTGAGCTTTGGTTGGTCAAACATATATCGCAATCCACAATGGTCTGTCATAAGTACAAATTTCCTTCCCAGGAGGTAATGTCCCCACATTTTTAAGGTGTGCACTATGGCGGCCAGCTCTAAATCATGGGTCACATAGTTGACTTCGTGCTCATTCAATTTTTGGGATTCATAGCAGACTACACTTCCTCCTTGCATAAGGACTCCTCCGAGCCCTTCCTTATAGGCATATGTGCACACAAGGAAGTCATTTTCGAGATCAACGATCTTCAACACGGGTGCATGGGTTAGAAGGTGTTTCAGGGATTGAAATCTTTCTTCACATTCTTGTGTCCACGTGAATTTAGCTCCCTTCTTCTGGAGGGAAGTGATTGGACAACCAATCTTGGAGAATCCTTTTATAAATCTCCTATAGTATCCTGCTAAGCCCATAAAGGATCTGATATCCGAAACATCCTTTGGGGTAGGCCATTCCATGATAGACTTGATCTTGTCAGGATCTAGTGCTACTCCCTCTTCAGATATGACATGGCCCAAGTAATGTATTTGCTTCTGGAAAAAGTCGCACTTGATAAATTTGGCATAGAGCTGATGTTCTCTTATCACTTGAAGCACAAGTCTAAGATGTTCCTGTTAATGTTTATGCCATTATTATAGTTCTTTGCATTTCAATAGATAAGAGCATCATAAGAACAAGATCACTGAGAAATACACATTCACAAGAGACACAACATTTATCCTGGGAAACCCTCTATGGGAAGAAAACCCAACAAAAACTTCCTTATCATAAATTGCTAATACAATGTTCAAGAGATAACTCAAACCAATACAGATAGTCCTCTCCAAGAGACGTGCCACTCTTCTTCTCCTCTCTCCAGCTGGTAATTGCAGCTTGACTCATAAGAGAATGAGCAAGTGAGTTGTGTGATAAAGTGAGGCGCTAGCCTCCTATATATACAAGACTAGCACATGTGAAAGGGTTTCACTGGCAGGGCTGACCTCTCACTCTGGGTGGGTAAACCCACCTTTAATTTAATTCTGGGTCTCAATAATAACTGTTGGGGTTGACTTCTCATTCTACCTATTACAATTTTTCGATGACCAATCCACAAAAGGGGATTTGGTCCTAATACAATTACCGACATGATTAATCCACAATGGGGATTAATCTAATGAATAAAATAACAATACTCTTTGCAGTTACATTATTTCAACAGTTCCTCATGTTCCTCTCTATTATTGGAGTAAATTAATATATCATCAATAAAAACTAGTACAAATTTGTCTAGGAATTTACTGAGCACATTGTTCATCAAGCACATAAAAGTGGCAAGGGCATTGGTCAATCTAAATGGTACTACCACAAACTCATAGTGACCATATCTCGTCCTGAAGGCAGTTTTTTGGATGTCTTCACCCTTGATTTGGACTTGATGGTATCTAGATCTCAAGTCAATATTTGAGAAGATGGAAGCACCTCCCAATTGATCGAACAAGTCATCGATCCTAGGTAAGGGGTACTTGTTCTTTATGGTTACCTTATTGAGTTGTCTATAATCTATGCATAGTCGGAGGGTACCATCTTTCTTTTTCACAAACAAAACTGGTGCTCCCCATGGGGACACGCTGGGTCGGATATAGCTTTTTTCCATCATTTCCTTTAGTTGTAGTTTAAGCTCAACTAGCTCGGGTGTGCTCATTCTATAGGGTGTCTTAGACACCGACACCGCTCCTGGTGCAAGTTCTATCGAGAAGTCAATATCCCTTCTCGGAGGTAAACTTGGTACCTCTTCTGAAAATACATCTCTATATTCTCTCAGTGTGGGGTGATCTTCAAGGCTTGGTTTGTCATCTTCAACTGATTCCAACACCTGTATCGCATATAGTGGACAACCCTTTCTGCAATACTTTCTCATTTGAAGGGCTGATATTCATCTCACTGAGACAGGTTTTTGGATCCCTTGAAGGATTATCCTTCTTCCTTCTTCACTTACACATTCTAAGGTTTTATGGTAACAATCCAGTTTGGATTTATATGTGGCTATCCAGTCCATACCAATCAACAGGTCATACGATCCTAGGGGTAATACATTAAGGGTTTCTTGGGTGGGGAATTCACCCATAGTGAATTGGCAAGCTGGTATGACCTCTGCTACCTTTCTTTTGGTGCTAGTGGATAACTATACCAACCATGGATTGGCGTGTTTATGTGGTTGCAATTTATACTTATCAACAACCTTAGGGGCTATATAACTCAAATTTGAACCAGGGTCAATTAGAATAGACACTAGATGGTTGGTGATCATACCTTCCATATCCACCACTGAATCTTGGTGGTCAGCTTGTTTATTATCCACAGCTGCATAAATTTGCGGCATACTCCAGGCCACGTCATTGACGGTGGTAGCTTCTTGAACGTTGTAAATTCTTTGACTATTTTTTTGTCGGTGCAGGCAGTCCCTCAGTAGATGTTCTTCTCCACAACCCCAACATTTTAAGGGTTCTTTCTTCAGGTTATCAACCTTTCCTGGGGTAGATCCAAAAGGTTTATTTCCACTCTGGGAGAAGAAATTCTGTTGTTGTACACTTCGGGTTGGGAAGCTCATCCTTGAGTCCTTTTTATGGTTTTTAAATATTGGGGATTTAAACCCCTTTTTCTGAAGTCCCGAACTATTCTTCTGCTTTCAGCCTTCATGAGGTTCTATCCGATGCCCAAGCTGTTCATAACAATATCTTGCCTTTCAGATAGTATCTTCTAGGGTCTTTGGCTCATCAAACTCAATCCTATTCTGATAGTCCTTAGGTAGTCCACTCATGAATCGTTGCACCTTTTCCTTTTCTACTTTTATATAGGGTATGTACCTCAGCAATTCAAGGAATCTACTGACATATTCCTCTATGGTGCGTTGCCCCAGCTTGAGTTCATAGAATTCTTTAGTCTTTTCATTGAAATAATTTTCCAACAGATATTTCTTCCTGAAGTATTTCTCAAACCATTCCCAAGTGATCCAGGTGGATATCGGTGGCCACCCACCTTTTCCGACTGGCTCAAAACAGTTTTCTGGCGATTTTGGCAATTTACTATTTTTAGCAGGTTTTAACTTCCGGGGCCATTTTGGGGGCCTAAATGAAGGTTTTTTGAGATCGAGGTTCTCAATGATATCCGAAGGCATGATTGAGTCCCCAAAATGAATCTCCTCGACGATACCTTTCCAACGAGCTATCACACGCCTAAAACAGAGATCGTATGCAAAAGTTACGACCCCGGGAAGTTGATGTACTAACTTGCCCAAACGGGGCCCACATGACTTTTGGCGCTTCATCTCCTAGGGTTAGGTTTTTGGATGTATATGAATTTTGGCATTCTCGTCTATTGTGAAAAGGCCTCTAGAGCCTCATTGTGATCATCTTCTCACGGATGCGAGTAGCAGCCACATCTCTTCTCAGAGATAAGCTACCAACGCCTTAGCTAGTTTATTTACATTCTGTTTGTAAGCATATTTCAGTCATTTGTTATTAATGAAATGAAGTCTTATT